>JZLH01S0182097.1:0-13223 GCA_001188425.1 Eucidaris tribuloides | reverse complement strand
AATTAACATATATTACTATTCTTTACTAAAATATACATATTAAACAAATATGTGGATAATCAACTATACAAAATAAATGGTATATTTTCAGTTGTTTTTTAAATGTTTCATGGATGGGACTTTGTTAGGAAGTGAGGGTATAAGATTCCAAGTTTGGAGAGGGTATGATCTGAACGCGATTTAACGGGATGAGAGTTTTTTGAACGATGAGGTATGCTTTGAAAGGAGATCGTGATCGAACTTGAGCCCCGAAGTCCTGGTCTTGGAATTGCGTTATGAACTTTATGAGGTACCCGAAGATAGATCGGAGAATTGTGACGGAAACATTTTGTGACAGTGTAGTATTTTAGAATGAAAATTTTCAAGGGTAGGCAGTGTATTTGAAAGAGAATCGGTAGGCTATGCTAGTTTGCCAATCAAAAAATAATTTTGGCTCTGTTTGAACTCGTTGGAGGTCGTTTTAATGTTTTTAAGACTGATTCATGAAAGTACTGTTTTTGCATAGTCCAGACGGTGGAGTATGATGATCCTGCAAAGCTGGCCCATGCTTCATCTTATTTATGTGTGACCTGATGCGAGTAGTTGTTATGAAAGTGGGTAATGAAGTGGCGCCAATAGCATGTTACATGTTATGTCATTTTTCATATGCTGTAATCAAAGGGTGGAATAGAATTCTTGACTAAATGGTTATTTGAACAGAGTGTCAGAATCGGGATTTCCAGGCTAATGTTATGTGTGTGGTCATTTTCTTGGAGACGAAAGAAAGGGCGAATAAGTATTGCAATTAGCATATTCATTATTAGTAAATTATGTATTCGTATTTTCAATTTTTTGTAAAGCGCTATGAAACTTTGAATTTGATATTTTAGCGCTATATAAATAACCATATTATTATTATTATTATTATATGTGTACGTACGGACACCACCTCTCCGGTACACCATTTTAAATTTGTAGACGATTTGACCCTTGTCGAGTGCCGCAGAGCAGGAGATGCATCAGTAATCCAATCAACTGTCGACTCCCTGCAATCGTGGTCACAAAACAACAATATGCGTCTCAACCCAAATAAATGTGTGACAATGGAGATGTGTTTTATGCGCAACCCACCAATCCCACCACGAATTGAAATCAATGGAAAACAGATAACTCACTCAGAATGTGTCAAGTTGCTAGGAATTTTCATCCAAAGCAACTTGAAATGGGATACTCAATTTAATGAAATGCTCAAACGTGCAAATAAGAAACTACATATGCTACACATTCTAAAGGGATTTAACGTGCCCCCGAATGATTTGTTAACTGTCTACAACTCGTACGTCCGACCCGTACTCGAATACGCCGCACCTGTCTGGAACGCCGGTCTAACAAACGAACAAATCGCAAAACTAGAACGCATACAAAAGCGAGCTATGAAGTTAATCACGGGGAACCACTACAACAACTATGACGCAGCTCTCAACATTACGACTGTCATGCCCGCGTAGCGCGTCTTATGAATTCTGTGTGTCAAATTCCCAAAGGGTTTAATTGATATCTCCTTGTCAGTGAACTCATAAGGCAACTCACGCCGTAATTGAATAGACACACAGCAAGTCTCAGAACCACGAACAAAAATACAAGAATATTAAATTAAGAACCACAGACTAAGATGACAGCCCCATAACCGTAATCATGTATTCTAAAACCAATGAATGCATTACATAAAGTACAGTGTAAAGCTTATGTACAAATGTCGGCACACGGTCAATGCCAAGTCCGTGTTTGTTGTTGTTAGTTAATGAATAGGTAATAACATGATATCAATTCACATATCGAAAATATGTGACCTGCACCAGATATCTGATGAAAGTCGCAGCACACCATAACCTAAAACAGTTGCAAATATTGTAATAAGGAAGTAATATGAATGTGAAGTGTTTTAACAAACAAAAAGTTTTATCCATCTTCACAGCGTTGCAAAAGTTCAAATATTTATATTTTCACTGATAATAATTTTCCTTATCCATTTTTGTGTTTTATAATATGTGCGACTTTGGTCGGGGTGTTGTGGGAACAGGTCACTATACAATTTTAAAAAAACTTGTAATATACTTACCTTCCAATTTTGATTGTAATATACATTACTTACCTGCTACGCATATATATTTTGTTTTTGATTGCTAATTATTACTTACCTTAATATATTATTTTTTTAAATACAAAAATGTATATCCTGACTGTATATCTCTATTCTCAGTTCTACTGAACACATATTTACTATATTCACTATTAATTTTTATACTTAAATCTGTTTTCTTAACTGTAACCAGACCTTGTCTTTTTTCATTTTTCATATTCGAATTTGCATTTATGAGTCGCTAATTGCACTGAATATTATAATCCAAACTAAAGTAATTAATGCATACAATCTAATAATATCTCGGTCAAAACAATATATTTATAAATGGAAATTACCTGACTACTGTGCGTCCCGTCCATTCTTCTATATGTAACTATCCGCATAGGTAATAATATATATCCCAATTCACAATTTCAAAATGCTAATATTATATTTGAAAAATATACTATAATTATACTACCTTCAAATATTTCTGATTGATAATACATATACTTACGCGTCACAGATATTAAATTTTGAATGTAATATACTTACCTGATATATTCATTACAATCCATACTTGACTGTATACGTCCCTATTCTAGTTTTTACTGAACAGATTTACGTTTATCACTGTTAAATTAGAATAATTTATAATCAAGATATCAAATAGGGTTTTTTTAACTGGCAATGATATTAATTTCTGTACTTCAAGCGAAATTATAATACTAGCAACAGGTTTTTATATAGCAGATTCAGCCATCTTTTTTTTCAAGAACACGTCTAAGACATATATAATGTATAGTATTGGAATAACTTTAGCTTCTAATTTATATAAAGTAATGTTACTTTTAATGCAGTATAAATTGTAATTTAACAAATGTTATATTTCACATGTCTTAGTCAATGTATTTTTAATTAACCATTGTATGATGTTGGTCCCATTATGTTGCAATTCAGGCCTGCTGGGCTGGCTATAACAGTGAATAAATAAACCATGATGAATGAATGAATGATATGTGTGGGATTGTTTTTGTGGATGCAAGTGTGTGTCTGTGTGTGTGTGTGTCTGTGTGTGTGTGTGTGTGTGTGTGGTGTGTGTGTGTGTGTGTGTGTGTGTGTGTGTGTGTGTGCGTGTGCGTGTGTGTGAGTATATTTATGTTTGTGTGTGTAGGTGTGTGTATTTGTTTGTTTGTGTGTGTGTGTGTGTGTGTAGGAATAGTACTTTACCCAATATCCGGGTAACCCCATGTACACGGAATTATATTTACCCAAATCATTGGGTAGTTCCCAAGTAAACTGCATCGATCAATACTTGTTTTTGTATCGATCATAATCAAATCCAATTGTTCTTCCTGTAATTTTTAAATTAATTATTGTATTTCCTAGTTCCTCGTGTATACGGGTATAATTTTGTAGCTTCATACTATTAAAGAAAGAATTATCGATCTAATTATCGATTTATTGATCTAAAACATTTATTCTATACGATTCTTAATCATAGGACAAAGACATTGCAGAAGTATCTAACCATGATATTTCAGATGTTGTATTAGAACGCTAGATATATCCGTATGAAATTATTGACAAGCAAGCAGGTAAGCAAGTAACTATATAGTTGGACCATCAGTTTGGAGAGATCACTGAACAACCATTGCCCAAAAGATGGGTGTTTGAGATTACAGGTAGATTGATATTGTGGATAAATTATTGCGCGATCGTTACCCAATAGAAAGGTATTATACGAGTTGGGCAAATACCTGCTATATAGAACAACCGTTTCCCAACAGATAGATGTTTCAGAGTTCGGTTAAATTAACGTTTTGGAAATAATCGTTGAGCAATTATTACACAATGGATGGGGGTTGTGCAGACTGAGATCTGAGTAAAACTTTGTTGGACAAAACGTTAAATTTACTCAACAGTTGGATAATTCATGGCTGGTCAATATCATACGGGTTAAAATTGGTTGGGTAAGCAATTACCCGACTGAAAATATAACCAACTGTTAAATAATGAAAGAGTTGGGTAAAATATGGGTCACCAACTGATGAACAATTTAATTTGCCCAACCACATTGTAAACTAATTGCCCAACATCAGTTAGGCAAATTTTAACCAATAGTTGTGTGGACAGTTTGTTACCCAGTGTTGGTTAAAAGTTGGGCATTTATTTGCCCAACTATTTTAAGAGTGTACCCTCTCCATGGATGGCGTATCAAATGTTTCAGAAATCAGAATATGCATTACTTGTGTCAAATGCATAAACTGTGGACAGTGGGTAATTATGTTTGCCAATCACGATACAGCACAAATCCTCAATAAGTTGAATATCAACACTGTAGGTAGTTTTATTATTTTTTTTTTTTAGAACGGGACTTAGAGTTCGCATCGTAAGCGTTTCTCTCAAACAATGATTCTGAACTTTACCAAACCTCTCACTTGCCGCGCTCGCTTACGGATGACTTTACAATAATTTAGAAGTGTAATATGCCAACACAACACAACTCACACCCAGAAAAGCCAGTTAGATGAATTTATCTGCAGCAAATATCAGATATAGCTCTGTCTGTTTAGTTTTTTTTCGACTCGCGGTATTTCAAACACATTCCTCGTTCCAGTTTGTGAACATTTGGCTTTAATTATGAACAACCAATGACATCACAATAGAATGCATTTGATTTTTTATTATATAAAAATATAGAAAGGAGCACATATTGGTGATTGACCATTTTCACACGCACTACTGATGTCATAATGGCTTTTTGAAGTCCCATCTCCCTGGTATAACCATTACCCTGACCATGTTTACATTGTGTCAGTTCGTCAGATTTATTTTGACATTATAGAATATATAATATGCCTACACTATTCAGAAAGGTATGCATAGGAGTAAACACACACACCTAGACACGCGCGTGCACACATATACACACACATGCGCGCGCACGCACATACACATACACACACATACCGTACACACACACATACATACATACATACGGTACATACACACAGACACATGCACATGTACACCTCTTTATTAGTAATCGTTTCTGACCCCCAAATTGATTTTGCTCATTACGCCATTGCTGTTCACCCCACTTACTTCACGCGTCCAAAATGCACATTTGGTTTTAGAGGACACACATTTTATAAGGAAAGCTTGTTCGTCTGGTCTGGTAAATTTTGTGTTCTGTTTATCTTTTCCTTAAAAAATACCAGTTATAGATACATATTTACTTTGAAGCAGTAGTCACCACTGACAGAGTTTCACGACTGAGAGAAATTGTTTTTCTGCTTCTCACCGCAGGACTTTTCTCTTTCAAAACATTTCGTTCGCATGATTGCCTCTAGAATTTAAAGATCCTTGAACGAGCGACTTTGGGGGCACAATGGCAAATCATACCTTTACTATGCATGTATTGATTCTTGGCAAGCCGGTGGCAAGCATTTAGGTTATTACGAACAGCCTTTGTTAAAGCAGAGATATTTTATACCGAAGGGATTCGAAGCAGCTATTCATTGCATTGTTATTCATAAGTGCATGTGGCAAACACGTCTGTGAGTAGCAGGCGGTGATTAAATTCAGTTAATCGTTAGCGGGCGCTGTAGGCGTGGATAGCCACATTACGGACCGACAATTTTGATACTTATTGAAAATGAGATTGTTAGCTGATTCTCTGCTTAAATTAGCAGAAAACTGGGTATAGCTACGACTAAGAAGAAAAGTTAAATAAAAAAAAATAGATATCAAAACTACGTTTTCTACAATTACATTTTATGTGCAAACTTATGGATAACTGTCAATGTAAACCTGAAATGATACCAAAAAATTATATTTTCATAAAAGTCTGAAGATTTATGGAAACAAGAATGCTATTTATGTTGCAATCTACATGAAAGTGATTGAAAATAGAGGTTTCATTTCTTTATACTTGGTTATACATGTAATGATATTTGTTATTAATTTGAATTCATAAAATTTGATATTGATATTGATTTGTATTTCTTTGTTACTCTCTTTGAGTTTTTTTTTTTCAGTAAAGCCTAAATACAAACAATCCCATTTCGTGCGTTAACTTAATGGGGTGGGGCTCTATACACATGTCAAATGGATGGGCTACATTATATGTCACCTATTATGATAGCGTATTTCATATATTGCTATAAATTATCAGTTTGATTACTGTAATTGTATTGAATCCCGTTTCATTTGTTAACTTGATAATGGGGGGGGGGGTAGGGTACATATGCAAAATGGGTGGTCGTATCTGTTATGTGTAATCTATCATATTCATTTGTTGTGGATTTGTGAGTCTGTTCTGTTTGTCTATAGGCCTACTTGTGTGATTATTTCTTATATCACGTATTTGTGTTTGTATTTGATTTGCATTATTGATTGTACGGTTTTAAATTGTTAAGCTCATGTCATTTGACCTATGGACCATGAAATGAGTAACTGAAAGAAAGTTATCTTTCTAGAATATAGACTATTTTTTTTTTATTTCTTCACTTTTTTAAATACAAAGTAGATTACATTACACACATTTTTGGCACTTTTGGTTCATAAGCAGTAGACTTCAGAAAAGAAGGGCAGCTTCTAATGCAATTCATATGAAAGATCAAAGATATGGGCTATTTTTTTTCATTTTAATGATTCAACTTTTTATTTTATTTTTTGCTTATTTGTTCATCTTTCTTATACATAATGAAATGACTGAAAATTAAACAATAAACCAGTTTGTAAAACTGTAATTATTACAACTTATGCTTGTAAAGGACGAATTTCATTTAAACGAAACTTGTGTAAGAAATTATAAAAGAAAATTGATAGATCAACCGTAAAAAAGTAGGCGATATAATCATGGCATGCACGAGATGCCTCTCCAGGAATGTGCAGGTGATGGTATTCCTTTCAACATAATATACCACAAGCAATAGGCCGCTTCGGTAATTTATTCAAATTTATGAATACTTTATTTTGCAGCCTAGTGACGGGATATTATATCCTGGTATTAAACCAATGTGTGCTACAAACTATGGCATATGGTGCCGAACAATGGGTCTATATAAGGCTAAATATTTTAAAAAAAAAAAAAAAACAAGCGTCTTATTACTCAGAGAGCCATGGAAAGAAAGACGCTAAATGCATAAATACGAGACAGGTGTACATGTAATACCTCAGACATACGTATGAACCCAAATCAAAGATACCATTGAAAAAATTAAATAAATTGAAAGGAGGAGGTCAGGGCATATCGCCAGGATAACAGATAATCATTGGACAAAGAGGGTAACTGAATGACAACCTCGTTCCGGAAAAGGGCAAGAGGGAGACAAAAGCGACGGAAGAGATGACAACAGAATAAAGAAGAATAACATGGTCACAAGATGAGAGAAATTGATGTATGGATAGTGCTCGAAGAGGGTTTCATACTACAGAGGATGGATCAGCCTAGACAAGTAGATGAGATATTTCTTTCATGTGTTGCTATGGAAAATCAATAATAAAAATGTACCTTGCAAGCACAGGAGATTGCTATGTCTGGTATCTGGTTGCCAAGAGTAACCTTTCGTTAGAATAGTATGCGTAAAATTTGCATTTAATATGAAACTGTTCTAGTGACCTAGGGGTCAGTTGAAGGAAATTGTGAGCGTGCGCAGTAGTACTCGTGTAGCTGTTCCGTGAAGTTCTATGCATCTGCGAACATAATTTGCATTTCAATGCCGTGGCAGACCTGGCTCAATGCACAACAAAGAAACTGGCCTTTGCTTCCAATTCTATCGTTTTGTAAATCCTTGGTTAAAGAAAAGGTATAAAATTAGTAAACAGGTCTATTTTACTGGACCCAGAACCATGATGACGTACCAACTGAAATTTGTAGTAAAGATTACCTGGAGGGGATTTTTCTTGGAGGTGGGGCTTAGCATCGTGCAGAAAAATGTTTGAAAACATGTTTAAAATATATAATCCATATTTTCACGAAATAATGATTGGTTTGGTAATGCAGAGACTAATAGGTACCAACAGTAGTCAACATGCATTTGGGTTGCAGGTACCGTTTGAGTCCACTTTCACGTTTTAAGAATATAGGCCATCTTCATCTTTAATTGTAACACTATGCATAATCAATTAAGTCAAATTTACATACAAAAACAAGAAACAGGACAGACAAATTGATAAAATGACAGAAACAGATGCACACAGAGGAGCTTGCACTAGTGTTAGCCGCGCCCAGAAAGAAATCCCCTCATAACACAATAATTAGAAAACGGATTAAGGAACTTCGTGATCTGAATAAACACGTACATATTGAAATTCAAATTATTTCTGTTTACATTGAAAAAATATGCCAGAAGCGAGTTTTTCTTCTGAGAATTTCAAAGTTTCAAAACCGCTCGCTCGCGAAATTGTCTTTTAACGATTTGTGCTAGTATACGAATACACACAAACCCACAACAGTGGGAAATGTGGGTAAACGGGGCAATATTTATCGCAAAAATTATTGGAAATTAATTATATTGTAACATGCACAATATTCCCAAAACACTAAATACTCTCACAACGGAAAAAAGATCAAATGGTATACAGGGGTTATATGACCCGAATTAACCCTCAATTTGCTTTCAAGGAAACTACCACGCACGATTTTTTCTTAGGAGTCACTAACTTTCTAACCGCTCGCTCGCAAAGCTCGCTCGTGGAAGTGTCTTTTTGTGACATTACACATTTCATAAAAAATTATGGCTGAAAATGACGATACTTATCACAAACGTTCTAAAATTGTTACATATATATATCAGTCCACTAAACTAAACATTTTACTACCCCTACTACACACTGCGTGTGCTGCACTTGAAATCTCCCCTTAGAAAATAACCATTTCGAGTAATCGGCTTCTTACATGTAGGAGGGGCGAAGACCCCCCCCCCCCACCCCAAGAAAAAAAAGTAAAAGGGGGAAACAATATCATCAGGTCTAGCAGAACGGTATGTATGGTGCAAATCAATGCGCTGGTGCCTTGGTACGTATATGTCGGGAAAAAAATTAGCGTGTGAAATTGTCACAAAACATTTAAACAAAACTAATTTTCATTTCTTTCATTACCATACGGCCGGATCTTTCTTGTAAAGCATCGCTTGAGTGCTATACATGTATAAAGTTGTTTTGAAATATGTCTTACATTTTACGCAGTGAAAGAATTGTAACCATCATGAACAATGATGCATAAAAATAGAATTTGTTTTAGTTACAATGTATTTCCATTTATCAAAACCATGCACACAAATTAATAATTCAGTACAATAACACACTTTTCAATACACATGATACAATAGAAAATGGTTATTTTTCATGGCTCTATAACTTTAAGCTATTGCGGATATCAGCATCCGTTTCATATACAGGTTGTTTATATTTTACATTGTTGACATAATAAAATATAAATACAAAATAATAAATAATTAACAAAAAAATAAACAAAATGTTTGATAATCCCAACCCACAATATTAGAAACATCGTGCAAATTCTCAATTTTTCTTTTTTGTATTTTTCCTTCTCACTGCAAGTTGTTAAGTTTATCTGTTTATAATGACCTCCTGCAGTCCCCATAAATGACCATTGTAATACTTTTTTTCGGATAATACTGCTGTACAAGTTCTCTTTACTGTAGGATGTTTCTCTTGGTTTCGCTTGCCTGTGCGATATTGAGTATAAGATTAATTAATTTGTAAGTTGTGTAAATATCTTATTTTAAAACTGATATATTTTGATATCATTGCATTGTTTATTACATTGTTAAAATGTCATTCTTTTGAGAAATATGAAACAGAAATTGAGATTGAAAATTACAATACATGTATTACGAAAACTTACTCTATCAAAATATAGCAGAGTTCACAAATACAGTTAGAGTACCACCATCGTGAGCAGTGGCCTGATTTCATGGATGCCTTGGAGAAAAAAAATGTCTGAGCATTTGTATGTAGAGTAAAATAAGAATAAAAAGAAACACCTGACAAGAGAAAGCAAAGGAAGCGCAAAATACTGAAGGTAGTGCAGGTGGGAAAAATTACGGTTTTAATTTAGTAAAGCGAATATGTCTGGTACTCAAATAGATATTGTGAGGATTTACGTTGTCTTAAATTGATATGCATGTTTAATAATGCGCTTATTACTGTCGCTCATAAACCCTTAAAAGGAAATAAGATATGAAGCAGATAGTAAAATGGAACAAAATACAATGCAGTTTTCAAACATTGGTGTGGGGGTATATGTATGCATTTTGTGCATGTTTGTGTCGATGTATGTGTGTATGTGTACATTTGTGCGTGCGTGGATATGTTTGTGTATGTGTGTGTGTGTGTATGTGTGTGTGTGTGTGTGTGTGTTTGTGTTGTGTGTGTGTGTGTGTGTCTGTCTGTCTGTGTGTGTGTGTGTGTTTGTGTGTGCTTGTATGCCAAGACATAATGAGGAGTTGGGAGTTTACACAAAATTAGGAAAAGATTGTAAATTGAAAAGCTCCTCAAAAACAAGTGTTGAAATTATTACAAAAGGTGTATGATACCTGTGAAATTTCAAATTGATTACTAATTAACCAGTATTATGAGAAGCTCCTTCAATATATGACTAGATCTCTTAATTTTGGTGGTGTGTGTAATTCACAACAGATGAAAACATTTGCATAGAGCACACGCATTCATACAGATATTTGCGTACATACCTCAAATGGCACATTGTACATGTATGTGTGTGTGTGTGTGTGTTTGTGTGCATGTACGTACGTGTGTGTGTGATGGTGTGTGCCGTGTGTGTTTGTGTGTGTGCGCGCATGTGTCTGTGTGTGCTGTGTTGTGTGGTGTGTGTGTGTGTGTGTGTGTGTGTTTGTGTGTGTGCGTAATGGTGTGTTTGTGTTTGTGTGTGCTTGTGTGTGCGTGAATAAATTTGTTAGTTGAGTCAAAATATTAGAAAGATTTGATATCGAATGAATAACGATGGCTCGCCTACGAATAGATTTAGTATTTTTTCAGAGACTTTACTCGCTGACACAACACAACCGTTATTTTGCTTCCCAAAATATCTGGACGTGTTCTCTCCCCTCCCCCTGATATTACATGAATTACTGCTTCTTGTAATAGGTGTATGTTGTTACCGATTATGCCCCCTCCCTCCATCTTCTCTCCTACTCAATATTTTACTCCTCTCATTCTATTCTGGCAAACTCTAGTGAACAAATAACACTCCAGAACATATTCTCATTTATTGCGACTACTTTATTGAACATACCGTAATCAAATCTATACAGCCCTACAATATGCAGTACTTATTGATATAATTTACATACATAATAATGGTTTTAACAAACTGTTTCATTATACATCATTTACTTCACTATGGAAATTTATATATACAAATATATGCACAAATTATTATCACATAGATACATAATGGTTTTAATAAATTTATTTTCGTACATTAGAATAAATACTTCACTTTGAAATTATAGGCATATGCATACCGATACAACTCTGCAATATGCAGTACTCATTGGTATCATGTAAATACATAGTAATTGTTTTAACAAATTGTGTTATTATAAATCATTTACTTCATTATGAAAATTTACATATACATATATATGCACTAATTGTTATCACATAAATACATAATGATTTCAATTTAGTTTGTACATTAGATACTTCTTTGAAATTATACGAATGTGTATACCTACACAACTCTGCAATATGCAGTACTTAGTTCTTAGTACTTAGTATCACGCAAATACATGCACATTATTGTTTCAACAAAATGTATTATAACTATAAGTCACATTTTCAAAGATAATTTCATAAATCATACGTCAAATCGTTTCATTTTTACCACTGCAAGACAAAATCAAACTATATAAATTTTCACAAAACTTGTAATGAAACTTGCAATGTTCAAACGTTGTAAAATTGTTATTATTTTATACAAAACATATTTTGTTTGATTATTTTATGATAATCCAACATTATGTAGGTTGTATGTTATTTTGCCCCCCCCCCCCAACAATCACCTTGGTTCCAAAAATATTTTTGCTAATTGTTTCTTCAAAATAAAAAAATATACTGTTGTTAAAATGAATTGAGCCAGAACAACTATTTCATGAAAAGGGTACAAGCATTCCCTACATTTGATCTTAATTTCGGAATAAATACACAGCGACTTCACTGTAAAAAATGTTGGGTAAAAGTTTACCCAAAATTTACCCAACATGAGGTTAATTATGTGTCCAACCAACTATTGGTTAAACTTTACCCAATCCAGAATTTGCCCTTTTGTTGGGTAATTTAAATTAACCCATTCATTTTACCCAGTAAAATTTACCCATCTGTCTTTTTACCCAAAATTTACCCAACATGAGGGTAATTATGTGTCCAACCAATTATTGGTTAAACTTTACCCAATCCGGAATTCAGAAAAGTATATAAATAATGAAAATTAATGCTTTGGAATCTAGACATTGTTTGTCTTTCCACGATATTGTTTTACAATATGAGGTACTATCCTAATTCTAACTTAACCTATCAATCATATTCTATCCTAATCCTATAACCTAATTCAGGGAGTAAGTCCTGCCTACTCTACAGAATATTTGGATTCCTATATATACCAGCTACTTTCAAGGCGAGAAAAGTAGTAGTTACTCTGACATTTTTGGCAAACAGTGAGTCCCTTATTAAAAGTTATCACTTCCATGAGTTTTATTTGTTTGCTACTTTTGTTAAATACTTAATTATAAACACTAAGGCAATTGTTATGTCTGAGGCACTATTTAAAATTATATTTATCAAGCTTAACTGTCATTGTTACCAATTATGCAAATTAAAATATGAATATGCATAAGCTAAGTTGCCTCGCTTGGCATATATGCCTAAACCTGTAGCGTTTAGTGTTGCATGCGCCTAGCTATTCTGAATTTTGCGCGTTGTCAATTATTGGAAATAAATTGAATTGATATTACCAAACCTACCACAAACACGCGCGCGCGCGCACACACACACACACACACACAGACACACACACACATACAAACAGGCCTACACGCAAACACACATACATGTATACACACACACA
>JZLH01S0182057.1:0-17437 GCA_001188425.1 Eucidaris tribuloides | reverse complement strand
GATGACTCGGCCAATAGACGACAGACAACAACGACGGAAGAGGGCACATACATAAAGGTGGCTAGTTTACGGGATGCAGTGGCGTAGCTAGGATTTTTTAGCAGGGCGCACTGGGGGGGGGGGCCTTGAAGTTTTGTGGGGGGCACCAAATCCCAGGTCAATTTTTTCCAGTCACGTCAGCCGCCGAAAACTCGCTCGCAGCGGGGGCGGGGTTAGTGACAAACAAGTTATTCTCCAAATCCCAGGTCCAAAATTTTTCCCGGTCACGCCAGTCTGTCGAAAACTCGCTCATCACGGAGAGGGGGGGGGGGGACGTAAGTGACGAATTTTTTCCCCAAAAAATCCAAGGCCCAAATTTTTTCCGGAAGAAAAAAAAAATCCCAGGTCAACAATTTTTCACGGTCATAATTTTCTGTGGGGGGGCCACCTTGGGGGCACACGAAATTGTGGGGAATGTATACCCCCGCCCCCCCCCCTACACCCCTGACGGGATGGGACGGTGAAGGAGATGTTGGACGCAGGGCGGCGCCACGGGGGGGGGGGGGAGGGCAGCGCAGTGGTCACCCCTTTTTTTTTCAAACTTATTAAAATGACGGGGATTTGACTGTTTTTACGAAAATTTCGCCCCCTATTGTTGTTTTGGCTTGTTAAAAAAAATGGCAAGCAAAAGAAAAATGTCGTAGTCGGTCCCCTGCCCCCGGCTAATCGGATGCTGTTTGGCTTGTAGTTTGGCTGGTAAAAAAAAATCGGCGGGCCAAATATGTTTTTTTTATCGTCGTCGGCCCCCTGCCCTTGTCGGATGTGGCTTGCAGTTTGGCTATTATTTTCTTTTTGACAGGCAATATTTTCCCGTTCGCCCCTCCTATGATTTTACCCTCAGGCTGGCCCCGCCCTTAGTGGGACGTAGTATAGACGGAGGCAACAAAATATAATACTCTCATTCTAGAGGTTGTTCGTCGTAAGAAGACGTCTGTTTTTTTTAATTCCATATGGTATGAAGATGTGAGTGAAGAAGTGAGTATTGAATGGTGGACCTTCAGGGAGAGAGGTATAGCTATATGGGTCATTACAAATTGAAAAGATACATTACGGGTGCTTCACCTTAGAACAGCCACTTCGTAGTTGGATATCTGTCAGATAAAATTAACCATTTCAATGTTCCTTCCACTGTCATCGTGGAGGTTTGAAGCGACGTTCGTGTAGGGTTGAACAAAGCATGGAGATAGCTCCCTCCATGAACAAAGTGTGTCTTGTCCGTGCGGGTGGGAGTGGGTATTCAGGCCTTCAACTGGTCGTACTTTTTCCTACTATTTTATGACGACCTAATTATCCTATTCTTGCCTTAAAAAGCATTATTTTCCTACTTTTCATACTTTTTGTCTAAAGCCCCTTTACGATAGGTTTAATAAAATAACTTGTTTGGAGTTGAGTAGTCTTTACAGGTTGTTGATGAGAGTTCTGTAACTACTATTATCACCTGTTTGTAAAGGAAATTCGTTTCCGCGGATTTCCACTTTTTCGCCAGTATTAGAATTTTCCGCGTATTCCGCATATTTCAAATTTCTTCGGGGTTACTACTCCAAACACTTCTTATAAATATCCTTCTTTCCTCCTACTTTGGTAGATTGAATCCTACTTTTCTCCACTTTTTGGAGAATTGCTCATAGTTTTCTCTTACTTTTCAACCAAGCAGAGTTGAAGGCCTATTTTCTTGTTCTCTAATCCCAATAGGAAGGAGACGTGAGTTGGTGATTACTGTATTATATCTAGTAAATCAAAGTTAGTAATTGGTTTATTTTTCAGTTCTGTAGTTTCTTGGAGAAGCAAGAAACTTTGCTCTGGGCCCGGTTATGGGTAGTCTAGATTCTCGGGCGGACAAATTCCGGGATTGCGCCATCACTCGGCTTTGTGCATGAAGTCGGCAAAAACAAAATATAATAAAAAGAGTCCAGAATCTAGACTATAGGTTATGGGTCGAGGAGCACAATTAATATTCCCCATAGAAAAAAAATTGGGATTTTAAAACTACGGGGCATGCCGACCGGCGATAATCTTTTTCCTGGAAGCTTTTTCCAACTTGTTTTGGGTTGGGGTCTTTTTCTGTACCTACGAGCGTACTGATTCTCTAAATGTCGCTTGACAAAATAAAACTCATACCCAATCTAATAAAAAAATAAAAAAATATATTATATTAAAGACTTGCTGTCAGCCAGATTTGAACAAGGGACCTTGCAGTCGGCAGTCAAACAAACTTGGTGGTATGGTTTCGAAACAAGAATGGGAACTACACACACGCACAGACACACAACAGACAGACACACACACACACACACACACACACCTAACACCTACACACACACACACACACACACACACACACACACACACACACACACACACACACACACACACACACACACACACACAGGACGGCACAAACGGACGAACACACGAACATGCAACCATCAGAAACTCATGGCCCCGGAAAGCTCTTCGCAAAATTTCAGTCGTGCGCGTTCGTATACACTTTATAATTATTATATGCGAACCTATAAAAGGTCTACACACAGACACACAAACATAAAACACAAATGATCGTACATATATCTAGAAACATTATACACACATACATCATGGTTAAATATATCCATACGAACCACGGGGCGGCGGAACGTATTTTCGTTTTTGGGGGGGGGGGGGGGCAAAGCCAAAAAAGAGCACTTATATGTCAAAAGGGGCATTGGGCGCAAGCAGATATTTTCACCATCAGATTAGGTGTTTGCTTGAAGATGCTGTTTTTAGCGGCAATCTAACTCGAACCCAACCTTTTTTTAAATGGGTTCCGATTTGAAACATGAAATCTATAGGCCTACACATTAATTCGCGAGCGAGCGGTTTGAGAAAATTTAGAAATGTTAAGTTGTAAAACTCGCAATGTGGTCTATTCTGGCGCTAATTACAGCACTGATTTTTTGGTAGTATTTTAAAAAAAGATAAAGAACATCTGTCTAGATCAAACGTTTCTGCTAGAACGTAGCTGTTTCTTCATAGTAATGTAACTTGAGCAAAACCTTTTTGAAGGGGATTTCTGATCATTTAAACATGAAATATACATGTATCTACCTCCAAGGGCGTAGGCTGGGGGTGCACGTGCACCCCCCGCAGAGCCATAGGAGTTCCGCCCCTGGCAAGCAAAACGAAACTTGTACCACTTTTTCTGCTTTCAACGCCCGAATTACTCAACTTTAGTTCCACTTCCCTAAGATGTGCACCTCCCCATGTCGCTTTAGTTCCACCTCCCCAAGATGTGCACCTCCCCGTGCCCAAACCAGCCTACGCCCTTGTACCTTGCGAGCGAGCGTAGCGAGCGAGCGGTTTTGGAAAAGTTGGAAATTTTCAGATGTGAAACTCGCTTTGTGGTCTATTCTGGCGCTAATAACAGCACTGATTTTTTGTAGTATTTAAAAAAAATAACATCTGTCAAGATCAAACTTTTCTGCTTAAAGTAGCTGTTTCCTCACGATAATGTAACTTGAGCAAAACCTTTTCGAAGGGGATTTCTGATCATTTTAACATGAAATATACATGTATCTACCGCGCGAGCGAGCGTAGCGAGCGAGCGGTTTTGGAAAAATGGGAAATTTTCAGATGTTAAACTCGCTTTGTGGTCTATTTTAGCGCTAATAACAGCACTGATTTTTTGTAGTATTTAAAAAAATAAAGGACATCTGTCTAGATCAAACTTTTCTGCTTGAAGTAGCTGTTTCTTTACGGTAATGTAACTTGAGCAAAACCTTTTTGAGGGGGATTTCTGATCATTAAAACATGAAATATACAATTATACATATAATCTACCTCGCGAGCGAGCGTAGCGAGCGAGCGGTTTTAGAAAAATGTGAAATTTTTAGTTGTAAAACTCGCTTTGTGGTCTGTTCTGGCGCTAATTACAACTTAAAATTTTTGCAGTGTGTTAAAAAGATGAAGAACATCAAACGAATCCATAAGAATCAATGAGCAAATACGTTAGTAAGGGCAGAGATGATAAACTAGTTTCGTTATAAATTACAAAGTCATGATGCACATTGCGAATACTTGAAGTTCTGCTGCAGAAAAAGGGGCATTCTTCTCCTTACGAGGTGATTTTCTTTGTTGAAGAGAAGAAAAGGCGACCGTAGGAAAGTTACCTCACGAAAAAAAACTTTTTCATCGCTTGAAGAGTATAATAAAATAGGGCCATGTAATCACGAAAAAAATTTGGAGAGGGCCCAATTTTTCAACCGCAGACGGCTCTATAAGATGAGAGGCCAAATGCCCCTTCTAGGTACATAATGTGCCGCTTCTTTGAGCAAAGTATTTTCTTTCTCTATTATGTGCCCCATCACACAGTCAGAGGCAAAAATACATAGAATAAACAATAACAAAAATAAAGAAAATCACCTCCAGTGACTAATGTGCTTATATATAAAGGTTTCACTGCACTCAGTATGGGTTCAAACCAAGATAAGGCACATTCAAGTTAAGAAAAAAGGCATTATTTGCCTTCAATTAAAATGAGGGGGGATGGGGCAAACAGTAGAATGGTATAATTTTGCTACCACATGGGGGCATTAAGAGGAGATGCTAAATGACCTTTTTAGGCACAAAATGCTTGTTGAATATAATTTACCTAATTATGTCTATTGTAGGCCTATACGTGCCCCGTTAGGGGCATATCAATTTCTAAGCGATCTTTTACTTTCTTCATGGTCTGGAGTTTTGCAACACAATGGTCAATTGGAACTAAAACCGTCGTTTTTGGCTCATTTTTTGCCATTGTAACAAATCTACAAGCTTGATATACTATTGACTACAGATTTATGATAATCAAAGATTTCTCTTTAAGATAAGATCAAAATATTTGACCAAAGTCAACATTATGACCCGCGGTTTTGAGTCTAAAGACTTCCTTTTTGGTAAAAAATCTCGTGGAAGATCCCCATTTTTCTCACTTTTTCTGTCTTTGCCGCTTCATAAAATGAAAGTGCGAGATCCATACATATATTGACGATGGGGATATGTAGTGGGAAGTCTGAGGATTCTAAATATGTAAAAATCAAATTTTATTGGCTGCGATAAGGCCCGCGGAAATGGCAAAAACAATCACAGATACGATTTTCCTTCAGTGAGAATTCCACGCGTGTCTTCATGATTATGCGTTCGAGTGTGAATGCAAACAATACACATGCTCCTACACAGTGCGGCGGAGATAATAGTGCATGACCAGTGCGTACTATAACCTCGTAATTATATGCGTAAAAGAGGATCGTCTTCTGTTGTTAAGAAATTGATATGAAAAATACAAATGGATATTAAGAAGACAAATGTCGACAAAAATGAGTAGACTAAAAAAGGCGTCATTTCACAAAGGGCACATTTCATTTTGAAAAAAGGGCATGCGTCGGGGCACATTTCGTTTTGAAAAAGGGCATTTTTTTGCTATCCAAAATTTTTGGGGGGCAAGTGCCCCCTGCCCCCCCCCCCCCGGTTCCGCCGCCCCTGATACGAACACGTATGGGTGTGAATATGTGTACTTATTTACAGTGATTTCGAAATGAAAGATTTTTCTCCACCGAAAATCATTAAAAACCCTTACGACTGTCCTGTAAAAATCCCGTAATGCACGCTTTACGCACATTATTGACATTGCGTGTAAACGGATGTTCACAATAAATAATGTGTGGATTTCATATATATTATGCTAAAATTCCATGAGTATAAGTCAGAACTGTTACGATGATTCTGAAAAATCATTTAAACGGAAGAAATATTCTTCATTTTTTGTGTGTGGCAACTTCGCAAAATCTGCAACCCCTTCAATAACCTGTAAGACACACTACAGGTTAAAATATTTCTCAAATTTACAAACACAAAGGACATAAAAACTCTTTAGAACCACAGAAATCTAAATAAACACGATTTTATTGTGTATACTTCATGGTAATAAGCGGAATGATACATTTGTTCAGATCTATACAAATTATTTTGGCACTTTGGTATACAATTCTTTTGCACAGCTTGTGCTGTACTTCTCTGTATAATCAAAGGGAAATCTACCCCTATATAACAAAATCAAATCCTAGTTATGAACTGTGGCCGTGCTGTTGCTTAACGTAGGCTGGTGGTATTGGTTGCACACAGGTAAAGGAAGCCCCATAGGGAATAACGTTAAGAGCATTAACTTTGAAAATTCATTTTAAAAAATCAGATTAATTAGGGAAGCTTGATACCAACATTCTGTAACAGAACAATTATTCCTATTATTATCTTCACAATATAAGTTTTTACTAGCGTTTTATCAATGGAATTCCCCTTAAACAGATTCCTGGCATTCTCACGGTGATTTGCGCCTCTGTACTTAAATTTCAAATATCATGAGCACGTAATATAGTGCCCACACAATCCATTAATTTCTTTCGTTGTAACAGCAATGAAAATCCACTCAACCCCTATCAAAAAATGTCAAATATTGCTTAAATAAAACCACCCCTCCTTCGCAGCTTATCAGTCAAATTAGCATTTCTTATTCTTTGTTTTGGGTCGAATGAACATTTCTGGATTTCCAGAGTAATTAGGCACGTGCAACCTATAGTGACACTGTCTGGAAGACAGAAGGTCACAGGTTCAAGTCATGTTGGGTCATTCTTCTTTTGAGTTATTAAAAAAAGAACAAGCACATGATCTTAAATCCTGGAGGTATAGCTACACTCATGATTATATGCACAGGGTATAGCAAAACGTATGCAAGACCAATTTTCTTGGCAAATTGTTCAATATGTATTTGTTTTAATTATTGATATGTAATGTATGGAATTAGCGACAAAATTGAACGATAACACACTGCAAAAAGAGCGGTGTTAGATGTTACACCACGGATGTTAACTGTAACACCGCTCCAACTTCAATAGAGGACCACACCGAGACACTGTGGTGGTGTAGAAAAGTGATCACCTAGCACTTCTTGGTGTTAATTTGACACTGCAGCTGGTGATATTTTTAACGCTGCGCTGGTGTTAATTCAACAATGACACTGCATGGTATTGATTTGACACCGCTGGTGGTAATTGCAGGGGTATAACACCGGCCCGGTGTAGTTTCAACACCTGTCGGTTTAGTCCTCTATCGAAATTGAAGCGGTGTTACTCTGGTGTAAACTTTTCCACAATTAATCGTATCAAGTAGTTTAGCTGGAAGTTCTTATTCTTTTTGTTGAAGTTAAACATCAACAAGAACTAGCATGAACTAATTAACCCTCTAAACCATTTTAGATTTTCAGTTCAATTCAATTCAGTTTTATTTTGAAGTGACACCCAAGCATGGGTATAAATGTACGACCATAAGTGAATACTGGAAATTTAACTCCAGCTTGGTGTTGCATATTCAACACCCGTCTTTTTGCAGTGCATTGTATAGGATGAACCTGACACACAAACCACATGTAATCTAGCTCATGACGAATTTAATATTGATGTTTGTGAACACCCCTTATGGGAGGGATGAGGAATCACACAGAGTCTATTGTATAAGAAAGTCAATATAAAAACGATTGGAAAAATCCCTTAAATTTGTTGATTTTCATCTACATAATCTAGTCTGTTTCATCCTCTGCAGCATGAAGCCCTCTTTGAGCATCTTCATTTCTTTCTATCTCTAGTCTCTCGTGACAATTACATTCCTCTGTATGCTGTTATATCATCTTTCCATTGTCGCTTTTGTCTGCCTGTTTTCCTTTTCCAGATCGTGGTTGCCATTCTATTACCTTCTTTGTCCAACGGTTGTCTGTTATTCTGGCGACATGTCCTGCCTACCTCCATTTCATTTCTTTAATGTTCTCAATGATATCTTTGATTTGGGTTCTGTTGCATATGTCAGAGTTTTTACACCTGTCTCGTGTTGATTTAGCATCTTCTTCTCCATGGCTCGCTGGGTTTCAAAAATATTACAATATGTTGATTTATAATTTTATACAAAGTACACCATTTTATAAAATATGAAACCATGAATCTTGAAATGTAAGAATTTGAAATATATTACATCAAAGTTATAAGAGAAAGACTATCAGAAAACGTGGATTAAACTTTCCAAGCTTTTCGCTGAATTCCCGTTAAAAGCAGATTATGAATACACAATGTTCACAAATTCTTTTTAGAAAAATCTGTCATACGAATATATTTAATGCGATTTCAATCTCTTAATTCAAATTTACATGATTATAATAATATTTGTCGCGGTACAAAAGTACATTTGCATATGTAAAATACCGATCTTGTGTTAAAATAGAAAGCATGAACATTAATGTACAACTCTTTAATTCACACAATAGATTAAATCTGCCTGAATAAATACATAAGACTTTGATATATAATGCGATAATGAAAAAAATACAACGTAACGATCACGGACGTTAATAATGACAGGTCTGTAATCTATATAATTATCAAATTGATAACATATCTACATGTATACAGTATATAGAATTTTCATTTTTTGTGCGATCACGAATACAATGATGATAACCTTTGACCTGTGATTTACATTTGAGAGGTATACTGTGATTTTGATATTGTTATGAAAATACGCAAAAAACCCTAGTCATTTCATTTTCTCATTCTTACTTATGTGGTTTTCTATATCGCCAGTTTTACGATTTTGAAATACTATACGCTGGTATCTATAGGCACTTGAAACTGATGTTTTAGATAACCCTACTATAAAACTGTGCACGCATTTGTGTCTGTGCTGGAATGTACACACATTTTCTTTCCACGTCTGCAATTTACAAAACTCTTACGATTCTTTTGAATATATATTTCCGTTTTAAAGCTGTGAGTTTTAAGGGTTTTTTTCAATAGTGATCCTACTTACCGAGCAATATTATTGACCAATAATACGTTTGCATTTTTTAAGAATGAGCTGCTGAGAACATAATCACATTATGTGATCCGGTCTGAGAAAAAGGAAAATGTGTGTACATGTATATTTCAGTCTGTCAAAACTACATTTAGCGTTATGTTGACTCAAACATCATACAAAATATACAAACATTAAAATATCTTACAAGTATCAGTATATTTAAAATGATCGAAGTTTTCGAAGTAGTTTTAGGCAACATTATGTACATTTACATACACTGTATGTACACGGTAGTGGCGGTAATGTTTAGTTATAAACGAATTTCGCTCACTATTTACATAAATGAACACAATGTCGACATGGAAAACTAATACAGCATGTATATAAACTTTAGATTTCGTCGCAATTTTCACATAAATACTTGAGATGTAATTTTCTATTCACTTCAAAGCATTATACAACAGTCATTGTTTTCTTCTTCCCACAACATTATGCAGGAGGAACGGTGTCACATGCAAGGAATACTGACCGCTAGACGGATAACCAGTGCTGCGCCTTTAAAAACACATACAAAAATAAAAAAGTAAAGATTAGAGCCCAAGTATAGTCTTGGTAAATGGTAAAAAAAAAGAATTCTTTGCAGTTACATGTATGTATTTAGATAGACCTATATAATCTGTCAATGGCATGAAATTGCTCACTCTGAATCTCTGTCATTTCTGAGAAAGTACTCCAAATCTAAAATATCGGGGTGGGGGGGGGCGACATTTCCCATAGGTAATGTACATACCGCTACGTGCTGTCCTGTAATAACAACTTCAAAATTTGTCACCATGAACAATTTTCAGTAGGGTTAGATGTTTCCTAATGTACGGGGTCACAAAAGAATACTTTGTGAAAGTTTGACGAAAATTTGTCTGATCGACCAAAACTATACTAACTTGCAAATTTAAATTAAGATTGAAATAAAAAAAGTATAAAAATGAAATAAAATAAATTAGAAATTTAATGAAATGAATAAAAAAATAAACACATCATGAATAAATCAATCAAATGAAATAAAATAAAATTACAAAATTAATAAACTAAGATAAAATGAAAAATAAATGAAACAAAATAAACGGAATATATGAATGAAATGTAATATAATACTGTAAAAGGTGGAAAAGGTTGTACATACAGAGTTACGAATCCTCCAAGTCCCAACTCTTTACATACCATGCTAACGCTAACTATCATCCGGTGAACTGCAGCGTGCAAGTATACTTTCATTCAACGCAGTACAGCGTGTATGGGGACTGGTGCCTTAACATTATTTTGATATGATAATAATCTGGTCTCCAGGACTAGACCTGGACCAACACCGTTCTTTTTAGTTCAGATTTTATATCCCAGTCCCAGACCCTAAATTAAGACCACAATTTCGACTACACTATAATGGCTCATAACCAATTATACTATGGTTCTAAGTATGACATAAATTTTTACAAAAGTAATTCCAAATTTCTATTTGGTTGCGTCAGATTTCCATTTTTTTTTGTTTTCGGAAGGGGGGGTTATATCACATCAACAAGAAAAGGGATCTTACCTTATATCTAGTAATCTCTCCTTTGGAGACTTCTTCGTATTCTGCGCGTGGTGTAATCGCATATGCAAATTTCTGACAAAAAAATCAAATTACATATGAACAAAATAATAAAATACAGTTATGGACAAAAGTTTGGAATATTTTTATATCTTTGCATAGCCCTGTTTTAAAGTGCAGACTTTTTACGATTAATGAGCAATCACCCATACAGAACAGATCATTACTAAACTCAAATGAGTTCTACTCAGGGGCGGCGCCATGCCAGGGTAAAATTTTAGGAGGGGCGAAATCCGTCCGGAAAATGTTGCCAGCCATTTTTTTTACTAGCCAAAATGCAAGCCAAACAGCGTCCGACAAGCGGAGGGCAGGGAGCCGACGACGACAAAGGGCATATTTTGCCCGCCAATTATTGTACTGAGCCGAATTCAACGCAATAGGGGGGAAATTTTCGAAAAACAGTCAAATTCCCGTCATTTTAATAAATTTGAAGAAAATGTAGGGGCAGCCGCCTCCCCCTGACCCCCCCCCCCCGTGGGCGCGCCCCTGGCTCTACTTCAGGACAAGAAACCCTGTTCTTGATATGAAAACTGCATTTGGCAGAAAACATATTCCAAACTTTTGTCCGTCGTGACTGCAATACACATGACAGAAAAGCCAGCAGACAGGGATACGGGCAACCTTGGGGCGTGGTGGCCATTTCTGAACTAGAATAGCGAAGAATATTACTGCTGTCTACAGATTTCAAGGTAATTTTGAAGGTGTATTGGCATCGAGGTGAATAAATGCATCGAAACACTCGAATAATAAAGTTTTGGTTATTAAGGGTATATATGCAAAACGAAAATAACGAATGGGGTTTATAAGAGTACGCAATGAGCACTTGCAATACAAGTGCTTAACCCGTTGGAGACTACATGTAATTACTAATTAGATATCTCAGGGTGAGGCCTATGGAAAATGCATGTTTTAGTGAAATCACATCGTCTCCAACGGGTTAATCATTATTCCAAAACTCTTACTTTGGGAGTGAAAGGGTGAAGGCAAACATTGGAGTCATTCTACGACAACTCGCACATGCGGATATTATAAGCAAGGCAAATTAAGGATGATGGTAAAAAGGTGGAAAAGGAGGAGGAATAGAAGATGAAGAAGAATACGAGGTTGGAGAAGAATGAGAAGGAGAACAACAATAAGGACAATAAGAAAGAGGACAAATTCACAAAATGTTTTATAAGAGGAGGAGAGAGGAAGATGAGGAGGAGGAAGAGGAAGAGGAGGAGGAGAAAGAGGAAGAGGAGGAGGAGGAAGAAGATGAGGAAGAGGAAGATGAGGAGGAAGATGAGGAAGAGAAAGATGAGGAGAAAGAGGAAGAAGATGAGGAGGAAGAGGAAGATGAGGACGAGGAGGAGGAAGATGAGGATGAGGAGGAGGAAGAGAAAGATGAGGAGGAAGAGGAAGATGAGGAAGAGAAAGATGAAGAAAAGGAGGAGGAAGAGGACAATGAGGAGGAGGAGGAAGAGGAAGATGAGGAGGAAGAAGAGGAAGATGAGGAGGAGGAAGAGGAAGAGGAGGTGGAGGAGGAAGAAGAGGAGGAGGAGGAAGAAGAGGAGGAGGAGGAAGAGGAAGAAGATGAAGAGGAGGAAGAGGAAGATGAGGAAGAGGAGGAGGAAGAGGAGGAGTAAGAAGAGGAAGAGTGGGAGGAAGAGGAAAAGGAGGAGGAGGAAGAAGAAGATGAGGAGGAGGAAGAAGAGGAGGAGGAAGAAGAGGAAGATGAGGAAGAGGAAGAGGAGGAGGAAGAAGAGGAGGAGGAAGAGGAGGTGGAAGAGGAAGATAAGGAGGAGGAGGAAGAAGGGGAAGATGAGGAGGAAGAGGAAGATGAGGAGGAGGAAGAGGAAGAAGATGAGGAGGAAGAGGAAGATGAGGAGGAGGAAGAGGATGAGGAAGAGGAGGAAGAGGAAGAGGAGGAGGAAGAAGAGGAAGATGAGGAAGAGGAAGAGGAGGAGGAAGAAGAGGAGGAAGAAGAGGAGGAGGAAGAGGAGGAGGAGGAGGAAGAGGAAGATAAGGAGGAGGAGGAAGAAGAGGAAGATGAGGAGGAAGAGGAAGATGAGGAGGAGGAAGAGGAAGAAGATGAGGAGGAAGAGGAAGATGAGGAGGAGGAAGAAGAGGAGGAGGAAGATGACGAGGAAGAAGAGGAAGATGAAGACGAGGAGGAAGAGGAGGATGAGGAGGAGAAGGAGAAGGAGGAGGAGGAGGAAAATAAATGGTATGTACCTCTTTCAGGCCTGATCCCGGAGCGACTATTAATGCCCATATTGCAACGACGGGCACGCAGGCCATGGAGGATGCGGAGAGAAGCCAGGCGATTCCATTCCCCCACTGGGGGTACGTGTAGTCCTCATACATCAGGGGCCGCGCCAATACAATACTAACGATGAACATACTCTATGAAATAACAAATAAACAATAACAGATTTAAAGGAGACATTTATAGAAGAACCATAAATATGACGATATACATATCTACAGAGAGCTTATAAGCCATACAATGAACTTGAATGTCATTCAAGCAATATAACCCTTCCATAAAAGCGAAATTAGGGTGAAAACATCACCCCAACCTCGGGACCTAATTTGCTCGTTTGCTGTCCGAAAACGGCCTTTAGCTGTGACGTAAGAGACGGGTTCGTGGACTTGTGGGCAACTTCCGGGTAGCTCTATGCGTATTGGCTGGAAAGACAACCCTGAACTGGTGTGTTATTCTCCCTTGTGAAAATAAAAGATAGGCCTAATACTTCATCGTTTGCAATTTACGTCTCATTATTTTCAACTTAATGTTCTACATGTTCTACGAAATTCATTGTTTGGAGGAAAAAACGCTGAAAAGGGGGAAAGGACCGACCTACAAGGTGTTACTACGGCTGTATTTATCGTGCTATTCTTGGAGGTCAGTGTTCCGAGTCGGCCGGCGATTTTGCACTTTTGACATTATCTGATGGAGACTTTACCTCTTTCCACCATGGAAGAATGCAGTTGATATTAATTAAATCATTACGAATATCATATAATAAGAAAAATAGACCAATCAGCCTGCCGTAAACTTCGTATCATTTCCAGACGAGCTGGAATATGAGTCGTGGCGATTCTGCTGGGGTTACGATTCATGCGCGAGTAATGCAGTTGGGGCGGTAATAATTGCTCTTTAGCAAAGCTGGAGTTAGCTGCTCGCTGCAGCAAATGAGCTCGCCACAGCGCTTATGGCCGGACGAACGACGGGCCTAGTTTCTATCAGATCAATAGCTGGCGGATTTACTTACCTAGGCGTTGCAGCTTCACAAAGCCAAAACAAAATTAGGTTAGATCTAAATTAACGCCCCACAGTTTGACTTAGACTCTTTTATGTCAGAGGAAATTCTACCCTCGCGAAACATGATTCTACAATAAGTAACGTTAGTATTAGCCTTCTTCGAACACAATTTCTAAGTTCAGGTTTTTGTGCGGGTCGTTTTGTTTTTACAAGTATTTCCATGAATTAGGGGCCTACAGCTCTGCGCGCACACGGTGATGTTTAAACCACGAATTTTCAGGAGATTGTCCCCACTTCCGTGCCAATTAATCGAGCATTAAAATAAGGACATCAGGATATAGTTTTAATACGGAAAGGACATAATGTATGTCAGACATTAAACAATTTAAAACGATATTAAGCCGTTTTAGAGTATGAAGCTGACAGCACACTCTATGAACTGTATGCGTTTATTCGCCAGTTCCGTCCCGTTAGCTCGTGCTAAGCGTATACCGGGTGCTGACGTCACACAAAAAGGCCCCTTTCTGTAGCACCGGTTTCGGAGATTGGCGAGAGGGTCAATTTATCCGCAATTGTTATTTTCATAAACCGGAAGCTTCACACTTCATTCGGCATGTTAGCTGCATAAAAGCTTTAGATAACTCAGCTTAAATGTATAAAGAAACTAAATTTGCTTGATTTATTTCTATGAATATTCAAACTTTTAATTATTGACATTAGAGACACGGATAACAAAAAAAAAACCCATTAATTATATGATTTGTATGTCAGATGTCTGGTTCCTTTTGTACTCATTTTGCAGTAAATTGCTAAAAAAAAAAACCCTCTCATTTTCTTAGTCGATTATTGAGACTGTGTACATGTAGTTATCGTGTTCATGAAAAAACTGGAAGAAACTTAATCATAAATTCTAATTACACAGAATAGTAGAATTATAGGGTTCCATCAATGAATTATGAACATCGCGTTTTTTTTATAAGCTATTAATGAAAAACACAAAAACATAGATTTGAAGAAAATCCTGACTTATTATTATTATTTTTTGAATT
Organism: Eucidaris tribuloides; assembly: GCA_001188425.1. Classification (NCBI taxonomy): domain Eukaryota; kingdom Metazoa; phylum Echinodermata; class Echinoidea; order Cidaroida; family Cidaridae; genus Eucidaris; species Eucidaris tribuloides. Next base: position 2,607 of record JZLH01S0182057.1, on the reverse strand, counting down.
CTTTATTCAAGAATTTTACACATATATACCAGGTCCATTATTTTGTAAGATAATGGCAGGTGATAATCAAATTTCACAATACATACAAAATAGCATTTCATTATGACAAATATAAGTACAATCACGACTTAACAAATAGTGGGTATAAGAATCATAACAAAGAAAAGAAGGGAAAAAAGATAAGCCATGCATGGTGAACTGACATTACGACAAAATAAATACAAGTGTTTTGACGATAGTAAACGAATACTAGCAAGAGCAAGAGGCGTTACCGGACAAGTATTTCAGGGAAGATAAAGTATATATTATGCGAACTGAAGTGAAAAGACAAAGAAATCAAAGCAACAATAGCAATAATGCTAAAAAGTAAGAATAAAAGTACGAATTACAGCATATTCACAAAACGTTGATTAACAAACTTTAGTTCTTTTTGATACTTGAGTAAATTGTGCACCGAAACTGAAACGACACGAGAACTTTCGTTCACAACAACATTTAACTTTTTCTTTTCCAAATTATGTTCCGGCAGAAGTTTTATGTCTATGTACGCAAATGTTGGATGCCAGCCGAATAAAAAAAGAATAATGTGTAGACTAAGTAATGCGGTTCTTGAATTATGGGTTTTGTAGGAAGACGCATTAACTCTCAAATATTATACTGTACATTCATGGGTATTGAGAAAATTGTTAGTAATATAGTAAAATTATTTGGGTTCCCTTCATACACTTACTACTATAAACGCTGGTGAAATGAATTTCCAACAAATTCTCCATGCGATGCCAGGAACAAAACCGATCATTTCTTTAATGTTCTGTGAGAACCGTCCAACACCTAAACAATTATGAAAAAAGAAAAAAACAAATGTTATTATATTCCTTTTTATGGAGATTTAAAGGTATTTTACCCATATTACTTAAAAATACGAACTCTTTCTTTACCAGTTAAAATATAGCCACGTACAACAAAGTAATCGAGATTTTGGGTATTTCACTTTGGTATGCTTTGAAATAAGAAGACACACCAAGAAAAATGACAGACACAATACTGTATTTACAGTTTTTCCACTCGATCAAAGAAAGAGTAATTTTTTTAAAGAAACTAAAACCACTAGTTTACAACAGGTATGATATGGCACACCTAAAAAGCGGACAATTCATCTATGGACAGATCGATTTTAGGTAATTTATTGTATAAGTGTTACGGTAAATTACTGTAAGAACAAGATGTGCAATCATGTTGGGCATTAAGAAAAGTATTAAAGTGAAAAGTGCAAAGTTGATTCCCTTATGCATCATAAAAATAATTGTAACATTGAAAAATACAAATGTCACAAGACGTAAGTTCACTGCATAAACGAGCTGATGTAATAAATGGGATAGGCTCTCCCGTTTGCTTTTTTACTCACTTCCTTAGCACTTTCTTATATATTAATGTGATAAAATATATGTGTGTTTCATTTGCAAAGAGCTTATGATGAAATAAGTTAGAATCAGTGATACATTTCTTAATTATTAGCTTGCGCATTAACATTGTACCCACTCCATACAATTTGGTACTCTTCTGTTTTATAGAGTATGTAGGCCTATCAATTATTGAAGTGAATAGAATCGACAACAAGTTACTCTCTCTCGCTGAACACACCCTTTATTAGACATATCTCACAATTTGGAAAAACAGATCTTGACTTGCGCTTAAACATTTTGAATTATTAATTTTATCAATGTATTTTGAACTCACCGTGAAACCACGAAACTCCATCACTTAATGGCCACATGCAAACAAAATGACGTTCCCGCCGCGTACTCGACTCTCCAGCTGCAGCACGTATGATACCGCGATACAGGTGACGTTGAGCAAACGAAGAGAAGAGCCTATGAGACCACGCCAGTACGAGCGAGTTCCCGCCTTTTCTTGAACAAGCACGCGGAGAACATAATCACCAGGCCTGTAATGATCGCTTCACTGCCTCCAACTAATATAAAGGTAAGAGGAAAGAATGTGTGTCTGGACACTAAGATTTGACTGCAACATTAACATTACATTAACTGAGTTCGGTAAGGTAAAATGTTGGGTAAAGGAGGTTGACGTAACAATTGGTATGCGGTAATAACTTGGGTATCTTATTTTAAACAACATGCAAAGTAATTATCATTAACCCACACACATTTAGGTAAATACCTGCCCAGAAAATTTAATGGACAGCATACCTAACGCATAGTTGGTTAAGAGTTGGTTTCCGAACTATTTTAGAGTGTAGGGAAGGAAGAAAGAACATTAGATGCGATACATAAATCACTGACAGATAGAAAGATGGACAAATAATTCAAATTAATTAATTTCAACTTCAGATCACTTGATTCTACTTCAACCATCTAAAAATCACAACATAAAACAATTGTGAAAGGTAAAATATATATGAATTACGAAATTTATAAAGCAGTTATTCTGCTTTATAATCAATCACACATACACTACATACATACATACATACATACATACATACCATACATACATGACATACGCGTAAAGATATGTTATATATCGTCTCTTTCCGCCATGATATAATGCCCCATTTCTAGTCTTAGTCTTTTTGAATTATCTCTCTAC
>JZLH01S0182055.1:3809-30843 GCA_001188425.1 Eucidaris tribuloides | reverse complement strand
TCCGCGATAAATATTATCAAACCGTGTAGTAGAAGGCATCCGGATGCATGGAGTGGTGCAATGGCTTTTGTCTGCTTTTACTAGATGGTGAATTGATGATTACAAAAGTAGTTCCCAATCTTTGTGCTATATTTGTTAGCTTTTCAAAACTTAAAAAAGATAAGTTGCTTTACATATACATGTAAGTCATCTTTGCCTTTCTCTTTATACCAGTGTACTGTCAGTATTGTCTTGGCAAAATTTGTGTCCACTGAGTGAATTTGCGAATCAAATTTGAGACGTAGATTACATACCAGAAACCCATCCATCTACCCACCGCACCGATAGTAACGGCTAATTTGATATCATGAATTAAACATCAATACACAAGTGCTTAGCCTTCAAACAAGAAATATTTATGATGAACAAAATAAATTGAAGATAAGCTGGAGGAAGAAACTGATAAGGAAGGGAAAGAAAAGTATCCTGATTGCTTACTGAAGCTTAGGAGGTGTGAAAATAAATCGATCAAACAGGCCATCCCGTGCTCAGGAGATTGAGCGCAACAGATTGTCATATCTATACACTCAAGGTCGACCACTAGAAATAGAAAAAAAATATCCACAGACATTTTTTCCCTTAATTGACTGTTGCAATCGCAATCACATTCAATGAAATATCACCCCCATGTGTGTGTAAAAGTCATTTATACTTCTTTATTGTCGGGGAATATCAAATCCAGTTCATTGGCAATCAAATTAAATCAGTCCAGTTAAACATTTCAATTTGGAAACCGGTCCCGTTTTCATGTCAGACGCTTTCAGCGGCCAATAGAAATATTAATATTTCTATTATTGAAATACCAGATGTGTGATGGAAAGGCCAGAATGATGGAGTAAGCCTTTACATAGCATAGGAATTGCATGGGGACAGATGGTTAGTACATTCGATTTCACCAGTAATGGTACTCTAGGCATTTTCAACTGATTTGACATTTATTCCACAAGTATTCTATACAGGTGTGATCTCAGAATAAATTGTCATGCATAGCTTCTCCCTCTTTGTATTTACTTGTTTTTTTTGGAACCTCATCATACAGAGGATTTTTTAGGTAATACTGGGATTTCTTTATCGGAAATTGTATTTTTTTGCAATTTGCATATTATGCAAATTCATTAATCAGCCATATTCCATCACCTTTCTCTAACTCATTTTTTTTTCTCAACATTTTCTGAAATGTCAAGTCTTCTAGCTGTGAAGCTGTGGTCAGATGAACTACATGCATTATTATTATTTTTTTAACACATTCAATCTCATATCTGCCATAAAATCCTTGTGACTGTTATCCCCTGAAGACTTTGATGAATATTCTCGGAAAAAATCAAAAAGAGCATCTTTAAAGGCAGTGGATCTGATTTGCAAACACCCCCGCAGACCAGGAAATGACAACCCATGCCCTTAGGCTATTGATGAAGGGCATGTCTGTGAAATCTGGGGGAGAGTAATTGCTTAGAATTTGAAAAATGTGATAGAAAAACAATAGCTGTTTAGTGTACGTTCTATGGTAGGATTCTTTTTCTCGCAAGAAAAAATTCAAATCAGAGCCTAACGGTCATTATAATTCCACTAAAACTGAGTTTCTAGCTAGATGTTTTGCTACAGGTTCCCAGATGGCATTTTCTTCTAAATGTCATTGTATTTACACAATGTTAATTTTTAGGCATGCAAAAGAGATCCACTGCCTTAAATGTGAGTCAAAAACCTAGAGCGTACTGCACATCTGCAATTCTCTAAATAGCATACATACTTGAAACAAATTCCCCAAAGGTAAAGCATTAATGTACGTGTTTGTATTTGTCAAGTATGACTGTAAACTTCAGTACCATACTGTCCATAAAATTTCAAATGGAATGTTACATGTATCTCACTTATCTGGATGAGAAACAAGAAGGTAACAAGAGTTTTATGTCTTAAATGAGATTGTCGTGAAAACGACCAGTGCAGTATTCTCAGTAAATCATGTTACAACAATTTAACATTCATGTAGATTTACAAGGTAAAGTATTTGTGTGTTTGTGACTGTTTATGTTTTGCGCTATTTTGTGCGTGGGTTTGTGTGACTTTTGTGTTTTATGTAACATACCTTCTGAACAAACTGCATTAGGGCTAAAAAGTGGCATTTCAAACTTTTCTTTTACAACAATCACACTGAATGTGATGTTAGTTCTTGTAATCAAACTCTTTGCTGGCCATGAGTATCTTTTGTAATCTACAGTTAAATTCTAGAAAATTGTAATAATAATTTTTGCTTTAACTTTGGCTCTAATGAGTTCATAGAACAGTCGTGCTGCTCTTAATTTATGCAGAGTGTCTAGTTACCAATGTTTATTGCATGTGATAGCTGTGAGAGAAAACGATCTCAATCTTGTTTTTGCAACAAATGTGCCATGAAAGAGTTAAATACTTCCTTGCTAAATGGACAGTTTCATGTTCCATTGGAGCATTTGTTTGCTGGGACATTGTCTATGGCCCATCCTTTGCGTAAATGTCCCATGTACAGTCTAGGTATCGTCCAAGACAGTGTTATCTCTATATTGACAAAGTCAAACCTGCCAGGTAGAAAGATGTAATGGAACATTTGTTGTATGGGAGCATTCTTACATCAACTGTCCTTTGCAAAATATCTATTGGAAATGTCCCGTGCAATACTCCGAGCACCAAAGTTTTTGTCTTGATTTATATTGACAAAGTGAATGCTCCAGGCAAAACGACTGTTAAATGGGGACAGTTTATGTTTGGACATTATTTGCACTAGGCAATGCAAATATCCCATACCACTCTTTTTAGAATCATCCAATGTTTTGTCTTGAAATCATTGAACGTGGGAGAGTGAATGCCAGGCAGAAAACAGAGCAATTCCCTCACCTCTCAGCTTTTCACATCCCCATAAAAATGGCATACTGTCAGGGCTATATAATTCTAATGTGCGAAGAGAGCACTCTCCGAAATTGCTCCATTTAGCCGAATTGAAAAGGTTAGGGTGGAGGCGTCCTGGGCAGAGATAGTCGATGGTATTTGCATCCTTTCTTTTATGTTTTTTTAGGGGGGTCCACCTGGCTGCAGTGACGTGTGAAATAGAAATTCTGTCGGGTGGAACGGTGATAAATGGTCATGAAAGTTGTCAGAAACTGCATCTCAAATTCAATTACTCCTAGATGCAGTGTACAATGTTATTAAATTGACAGTGATAACTGTCTTTTTTCTCTTTCAGTGATATTTTGGTAAGTGTCAATTGTAAATGGCTGGCTTTTTCATTAAAATGCAATCATTGTCTGTTGCCTTGGTATTTTCATTTTCTGCAATTCCTGCTCTAACAGATCTTTTTGATATTTTATCCTTAAAGGCAATGTTCACCCTGACGTCAAGTTGGTTTTAATAAAAGCAGAACACTGAGAGAAACATATTAACGAAGGTTTGACAAAAATCCATCAAAGAATAACAGAGCTATGGGCTTATGGCATTTTAAAGTTTTAAATTTGTGATGTCACATGCGAGCAGCTCCCCATATGTCATGTGTTATAAATTACATAAAGTGCCATTTTCTCAGAAATTTGAAAATGAGTTTACCTGTGCATTCACTGTCTTATCAGAAACATAATTTCATAAAGGCTTCTATGAAAAAAAAATCCAATCAATTATCATGAACTATTAAAAAAAGACAATTTATGGAATTTATATTGCATGACATATGGGGAGCTGCTCGCATATGATGTCACAGAATTGAAGTTTGAAATTTCATAACTCTGTTATTCTTTGATGGATTTTTGCCAAATTTTCATTAATATGTTTCTCTCATTGTTCTGCTTTTATTAAAACCAACTTGACGTCAGGGTGAACCTTGCCTTTAACTATATCTTTTCAATTTACGATGGTCTTCTGTCCTTTGCGTAATATGATTTCTTAAAGTGTGTTTCCAACCATGCACAAATGTGACCGATTTTAGGTTGTTGATTGAAATCAAGGCTATCTGTTTTATTACAATCTAATGGAGTGGATGGATTTTTAACAGATTTTGTTTTTAATGAAAACATATCTGTCAAAAAGATACGACAAAGAAATGGATAAGGAATCAAATTGAGAAGAAAGATAATTAAAAAGAGAAGGAGAAAATAAGAATAGGAACAGAAAGAAGAACATAAGAAAAAAAAGATGAAAGAAGCAAAATGGGATAGGAAAAGGAAGAACCCAACTAAAAGCTAATAATATTTAAATGAGAGGAGCATGGTGCATATCAGATGAACAGGACAAAAAAAGACAACATTAAAACACACCAGTCAGTAAACTCAATTACAAACTATTAACAACCTGGTTTAGAGCTATAAAACAACATTTGTACTTCTCTGCATAATTTCACGCCGTCCGAAGTAGTGCATGTATCCCTAACAAGAATTGGCAGCGACGAAATGAATATCAATTTACCAACGAGACGCGGGACGATGACTCGAAGGTGTTAGAATTATGCATGAGAGGCAGATGCGGGCCGGTTTCAGGGCAGTCGCCGAGGGTGCTAACCACGCGTTCACGAAGCTCTCGTGCGGGTTTCGAGGTTGATATCATATTCATATTTATACAGAGATGTTGTTTGAGGAGCAGAGCAACTTTGTGTAGTGTATTTAAACTGTCATTGATATCTTTATTAGGATAGGGTGGCTGCATGTCGTGTGATATGCTTGTGAAACAAAACATGTTGCAAGAAAGAAAAATATAAGAAAATAACCGAGACACCTTAGTATTTGACAAGAAAGAAGTGAAACATGTTATGCAACATTAGTACCTACGTGTTTGTTTATTTATCTATTTGATTATTTATTTATTCATTTATTTATTATCATTATTTTTTTATCATTATTATTTTTTTTATTCAAATTCAAATTCAAATCATTTATTTTCACTTAATAAAAACATACAAAAAACATACAATTTCAAAGTGCAAATGCAAAATGACATACAATACAATACGACAAATAAAACAACGACTATTAAGTGAAAGGGCCAATGAGAAGGCAGAGAAGCCTTATTTTAAAATTAAACCCCTAAAATAAAACAATACATTTGATTAAACACATGTTGTATCATAATTTTGAAATAAACTTAAGATGACACATGAACATACACACACATACATACACACATACATACATACATACATACATACATACATACATACATACATACATACATACATACATTACATACACACAGAGACACACAAGACACGACACAACCTGACGTGCTGTCTATATAATTACTACTGTAGAAAAAATAATCATATTCCGGTTTCTGAATAATTATTGAGTAAAAATGTTTTGTTTGCTTTTCGAAAACTATTCAGTGTCTTACATTCTTTTATATTTTGTGGTATACTATTCCAGATTTTATTTATTTATTCATTTATTCATGAATTTATTTACTTATTTTCCTTTGTTAATTCATCATTTTTGTATTTTCACTTGTTTATTTCATGGATCCTGCTAGTAGGATCCATGTTCATTTGATAGGGATCTTATCAAATAAAAACAGGGACATGTCTTGGAAATTGAACTGTTTTATCTATAGTTATGCAAAATCAGATGTTTGAAAATGCACTCCCAGCATTGATTTTAAACTATGCGTGTGTATTAGACATGTAGTAACTCTTTGACAGTGACTGATATTTTGAGTGTGACTGGTTGATCTACATTTATTTAAGTGCACATACATTTGCAGCTACCATGAAGTCTGTCTGCATGTTCATAATGCTGGCCACTTAAATCAATCTTTCATTAAATAAACTCCCCATTACAAACCACAACACACATTATGACAGCTCCCAAAAACATAGTAATCCCATTGTAAAGTAATCTAGTTAATGATTTGCACTCTCATTAAATGTCCCTCGCATGATATTCATTTCAAAACTTGAGATGATTAAATTGTATTTTGGGAACTATCCAAAATGTCACACAGAGTTACATACGTCAGTTCAGTTATTTTTAGAAAGGGCTACCACTGGGCTAATTTGTCAATGTTTTGGTGTGTGAATTGTTCAACTAATGCAATGAATATCCTAACATAATATTTTTTGAATGTCAAGTCTTCATCACCTGTTACCTTTGATGACATGATTGTTTGACATATTTTAAACTGGAGAATTCCTTTCCACTCACAAACAAAACAAATCAGAATGTGCAATTTGTTTGCCAAATATTCATATTTAAAATGTACTGCGCATTAAAAAGTTGAACTTGGCATATATTTGTACTTTTTTCCGCCAGTTTGCTTTCATTATTGCTAGCCCAATCAGGCTTCAAAATTTTACCAAATTTGAATCGTTGCCAGCCTGATGCATTTTCTTATTTTTTGGTAGTTCCAGATTATGAGACTTATGAGACTGAAGTAATAAAATAATAAGAATGATGGTTCAGTTCATGGCAAAAACAATCAGTTACATTTGCACCCGGATCAATATCACTGAAGAATAGGCCTTTAACATGTGCAGATAAAATGTGAGATTTTATGTAGTGGAAAATGTGAATGAATGTGGATTCAATCCCCTTTTTTATGGAAATACACACGTAATGCACAGCTTTACCATTTGTAGAGATTTGAAAAAGTACAGTATAACTGTAAATAAACAAGATTAGCTACAAAATAATATAATAATAGTAATAATAATAATAATAATAATAATAATAAATAAATAATAATAATAATAATAATAATAATAATAATAATAATAATAATAATAATAATAATAATAATAATAATAATAATAATAATAATAATAATAATAATAATAATAATAATAATAATAATAATTTCTCACAGAAAATACCACACATAAAGCTGAAATGTGAAGATATATTTTTTTATTGCTGTGGCATTCTTTTTTTTTAGAATCTGTCCCACTTGATATTGTCTAAGTGTTCTCATCTTATTCCTCATTTCCCAAAACGAGAACAACAAAGGCGGCTAATGAACTCGTAACTCGCGAGCCTAAAATGTCAAGATTGTTACACTAACGGGCGAGGATGAGAAAGTGCAGAAAGATGTCGCTTGTTGTCGTAGACTTCACAGTTGCATTTTGACGAGATACGGTGACGTACGTGGTAACTAGGGCAAGCGTGATGATAAAGTATCTGAAGGAGGGCTGACTAGAATATTGTATGTGTGTTGGGCAATGGCCGTCTTATCATTGGTAAGGTCAGTAGCTTGTGTGTGTATCATGTGGATAACTTTGGAATACAGATGATGCATTTTCTTACGTCAGGACTTTGTTGTTGTTTTATGTGTCAGTTTATACTTGCCTCTACGTTGAGAGAAGTCAGTAAAGTTGAACCTGAACATACATTTGAACACCCTCTTTCAGTTGATATTTGTATGTGAATAAAATGTAGCTGTTATCATTGATTAATTAATTAATTTATTATTTGATTTATTTTATTATGTATTTACTTAAAGTATGTGAGTTTTGGCAAGGTTCCCCTTTCCATTAAAGACACTATATAATATTGTGGAAAAATTGTTTTAAAAATTGTCAAACTTTGCTATCTGACATATCTGGCATTGTTTTAAGAAACAAATAAACACCCTAGAACATAAAAGTTCAGACAGTTATGCTGTCACTTGTAAAATGTGTACAGATAAAAATTGGCACATGAATTATTCTCGGCCGATGAAAATTCTGCAACACAGCAGTATATGATGCACCACGCCATACCCCGGGGTACCAACTAGAAATCCGCCATTTTGTTGAATGATTTATTTATTTTTCAGCACTGTACCCTGGGTTACAAAATTATGTAAAAGTTATGAAATAAGGGTGAAAATAACACATTTAACTTCATTTTTACCCTATTTTTCGTAAGTTTATGCCTTTTTGTTGTGCACTTGCACAGCTTCTGCATCATCACCACTGATTTTATTGATCATAACTGAAGAAAATACATTTTTTAACACAAGAGGGCGCTGCACAACGCGGTACCCCGGTGTACAACGGTACCCCGGGGTATGGCGTGGTGCATCATATGGGGGAAAACTGGAACGGTCTCTCAATGATTGTTACTTTTTTAAAGCACTTCATGATCATTTTGAACTGTAATTTTTTCAGGACTTCAGTTTTAGACCTTATGACAGACATTAGTAGTAGGTAATCATGGAGCTCACATTTTTTTAAATGGAAATATTGTTACACGATCCCTTTAAGTAATTGCATGTATTCCCAAAGGAGCCTGTACATGTATATAATAACATCCATTAAAACAAAAAATGACAAGTAAAAAACCTATATGGAGATAAAAATCAAAGATAAAACAACCAAACATTGAGGTATATCATAAACATACAAGTTTAGATTAGATTTTGAAAAAAAAAGTTGATAAACATTTTTACAAGGTTTTCCAAAGGGCAGTTCAAATTGTAAAACAAATATTATATCTGTTCTTTTGGAAGAAATGAGAAAAAATAACTTTTCTTTTCAAAATAAAAGGTTTTGTATAATTTCTCGTGCCTTGAAACTTTGATAAATGATAAACTAATTTAAATGTAAAATAATTACTGAAGAATCGAATGGAAATTAAATTCTTGTTTATGCTGATATGGGTAAACTAAATTCAATTGACTCTTGCAATGATGGCTGTCTTTGTGATGTTGTATGACGCTCACACTCTGTCAACACAAAGAAACCTTGGGTCTAATTTATAGATACAATTTGATCATTTTACTATTCTTAGAATTTCATTCTTCATTCACTTTCATCAACTGGTCATTGCAGTTCATTCACCAAGTACTGTACATGTAGTAGAAAATATGACTTTTGAACCATCATGTCTTCTGTATTGGCTACTTCATGTTTACCATATTCTAGACAGACATATTTTCCTTTATACTTGTATTTTATGCAAAGAAGTGTGAAATAATCACATTTTATTTTTCCTGGAGATCATGTTAACATTTTTGCATTCAGAACCTACATACATGTATACATGGTATAGTAATATTGTTTCTGTAGTATTTGACAATATGGTTATCTGACACTAAGTAACATAACCGGTTTTCATGCAGGCAGTTTATAAATGGTCAAGTAACTATTTGACTACAGCTCTATTCAAAATAGGCTACTTGTTGAGGGTAATATACATGTACATGTAGGAGCAGCCATTAAATGTATGTTTATTAGAGTTTCATTTGAGCACCGAAAGTCTAGTTTGCATGAGAAGAATAGCCTCCAGGTGCGTCGATCCAGTTTCGGATTTGGGGGGGGGGGGGGGGGGCGGGGCAAAATTGAAAAAAAATCTCCAAAATTTTTGGTGAGCTCTGCGGGCTAAATCTTAATACAGAATTTTTCGCGTTTTTTTTAATAATTTAGTATATTTAAGAGTGGTTTTTATGCCATGTTAAATGGTTTTATAGCGCTTTTCATCGCTTTTCAAAACATATACTTACATTGCATATTATGAATTTTTCAAGTTGTCAAAAATTATTGGGGGNGGGGGGCAAATCGATATGTTTGCCCCCCCCCCCAATATTTTCATGGGGGGGCCCCCACAGGATCGACGCCTCTGATAGCCTCTCTTGAATGTAAGTTTGCCCCTCCCCTTCTCCTCCTTCACCCTCCCCCTCTCCCCCTTCTCCTCCGTCACCCTCCCCCTCTCTCCCTCATATCCTTATCAACTACGGAGGCCTACATGTACATTATGCAGGAACAGATTGTTGATCTGTGTCCTGTACCCAAAAAGAGGGTGATTATTGAAGAGGATGTCTTATGTTTTCATTGCGGGTAGAAGATATTTTGAGTAGCTTTTAAAAGAATTAGGAGTAAATAAGTGACACTGATATTGCTAAGTTGGAAAGGGCAAAATAATAGTTCATATAATTTGCGGGATATTTTTGTTAATAAAAATGAGGAAGGAGAAAATGATCTTGTTGACATTTCAAAACTAAACAGCAAATTTTGCTATCTACAAAATCATTTGAGCATTGTACTGCAATATACATACTTAAGGTACCATATTGCAAGCAGCATTCATTTCAAGTCCGTAAATATTTTCCTCCGCTGCCTTTAGTCAATTTCCACCCCCAGAGCACGTTAATCATACCACTAATGCACATAATTCCATCATTGGGTGTAGTCTGTTCTCAATACCCCTTTCTCTCTACATTTTATTCTACCTGCAGATGGTACTTCTAGCTGTCCTGCTCGTAACTGTACTCATCAATATACTTTTCATCGCAGAGACTGGGAGAAGACTAAGAGAGGCACAACTAGAAGGTAATCATAAATTCCACCCTATTTTTTTCTCATTTTAATTTTCAATAATGCAATATTCTGTTACATAGCCCATCTCTCTTCTAGTAAATTACATTTCGATGTCATTAAACCACTCCTTTGGGATGGGGGTGGGGGTAGGGAGCTTTGATTTAGTCATTTTAATTATCTCCTGAATTTAAATATCAGTAGAGTAAGCTGTTTGTCAGATGTAAGGGATTACTCAAATGTTTTCATAGACTTTGTGGAAGATGCAGAACCATCTATATGCTAATGCAGCCAACTTCAACATATTAGCGGTTTGTGCTAAAACGCTTCATATGAAAAAATATAAGCACCAAGGATTAAATTGTGATCAGATATTAGCATAAATAGGTAATGAGCAAATGTACATATTGATGAAAAACAGGAAAGCAATAAGCAAAGTAAAATACATTGACACCAATTGTAAGGAGAAATGAGAATAAAAATGAATATGCAGAAAAAATATCTGGATAAGCAGTGATGCTTACCTATACCACCATCAACTCTACTGCCTTGCAGATAAAAAAAATAGAATAGAATTTAACTTACGTATCATGATAACAGTTACAACGACCAAAACATGAACAAACGTGCAAGAAAATAGTAACAAAACAAAAAAGAAAACATCACAAATACAGGTTGCGGGAAAGAGTAAATAATTGACAGAACACTAGATGTTTAATTTATTCAGAGTAATTATTTTTAGTATGTGTAATTTGTGAAGGTTTTTGAAATCATTATTAAATAATTAATGAAAATAGCAGTAAATAAGTATGACGACCAACATATTTTTCACCAATAGTGTTAAAGCACAAGTTTAGTTTTGGCAATTTGTTTTTATTTGAAAGCTTTATACCCAAAGGTCATATTACACCAATAACAGATTCTGAGTGTCTTTATTTTTATTTTTTTTTTTATTAATTAATGGGAAATCATGGGGGAGGGGGTGGGACCCTGAGATTTTTTACTGTATTTTACAGTATAGCATCCAAATGGTTAATTAGGTGTTATCTGAATCATACCTCATCAGAAAGACCAGAGTCTGATCTTTCTGATGAGGTATGATTCAGATAACCTTAACACCTTATTAACCCTTTGGATCCTTGTGGCACATATTTGACTGAAAATCCCCAGAAAATAGGATTTTATCATGATTTTTTTTATGTGTCAGTGAAAAAGGCAAAAAAAAAAAGGCCAAAAAGCCGTTTGGCAGGCACTTTGAATTTTTTAAGGCCAAACGATGTAAAAAAAGCCAACTTTGGTGTTTTTGGCCGGAAAAAGGCCAAACTGGCAACCCTGATTGTGTACTGTAGTACTATCCCTCCCACCTCCCTGACTATACGTACCATACACTCCTAATGCTGGCAATATATTTCTGCTAGGATAAAAATGAAACTAAATCATAAGGTTTTAACATGGAAACCTTGGTGCTAGATATTTATTACAATGCCCTTGCCTGCTGGTTAGTCCGATAAACAGAGATGATTTTACTACAATTTGTTGGTAACTGGAATGTTATTTTGATCCACAAGACATAAATTTCCAGGCCCAACCTCCACAGTCTGTCCAGATTGTGAATAAAATTATGAGTTGAACAAGAAACGGAAGCATGTTGTGGAGTGAGGAAGAGAGGAGAATGATTTTGATGGCCTTGCTGTTGCCTGAAATTGATGTGAAATTAAGGTTGGAGTATATTGTCAAATTTTTACATTTTTGCTGTATTTCTCCTTGGTTTCTAAATTGTTATTAAAATTAAGGATGAAAATATTCATAGTCAAAGTATGTAGGCCTACATGTAGTCTTGCGAGGAGAATAGGGGAGAGAGTTGCCTTAATCAACATGTCTAAAATTAATGCAAAATCATCATCAGAAAAGAATTTATGAACCCCATTGTGTTGAATTTTTGAAGGACAAATCTCCTTCTTATCCAAATTGTATATTATTTGAGATATTCACAGAAGTACTGAATGTATTCTTAGAGAGGGAGTAGGGAGTTTGTTTTGTCAAATATGTGTATTCTTTGCTGTATTTCTCCGTGTTTTCCAAATTGTTAATAAAATTATGGGTCAAAATATTGTTAAATATAAAATTAGAAGTGTGAACCCCTGTTAGGAGAGATGGAAATTATAACTATTGCTTTGGCTCTGTGAAGTTGAGGTAGAAATCACCACTGAAATAGATTGTGATTATTGTCACAAATATTACTGCTGGAAATTATGATTCAAGATCTTCACAGAGTAGTGAAGTGAGGTCAGGATAAAAGAACATATTGTAATTAGCCTTGCCTAAAATTGGTGAGAATTGATGTTGGAATGAATTGTTATCAAATGATTTTGCTTTTCGAAATTATGACTGAACCTTTGGAACAAAATACTTTAATACGACATGCATTCAATAGTTTAGGCAGTCTAGTGAGGAGATCGCGATTAGAGCTGTACTTTAAAGGTTATTCTATAATTAGTTAGGTTGCTATTTGATAATTTATTTACCAGTAATTGCCAAGTGTATAATGATGTGACAGGCATTGCTCATGATGAAGAATGTTTGAAGATATGTAGGTTAACTGATTATCATTGGATAATGGAGGTAGGTTAACCACTTTGGAAATATGAAAAATATTTCAGCATGAATCTCGATGGCCTTGTCTGAAATTGATGAGGAATCAGTGTTGGAATAATTCGTCAAACACATTTTTGTTGGATTCCAGTGCTGTGCTAATTGTAGAAAATAATCTCCCACACAAGAGATTAGGACAGTGAACTTTCTTGGCCTTCATTTAGAGAGGGAGGAGGCTGCCGTCGATTTCTAGAAGATGCCGACGTTTTCAGCGGGAGCCGATATATACCCAGGATCAATAGGAATAGAATTAGGCCAGAGTGCTGTTATCGACTTGCCGCATGGACCGTACAATCCTCGAAAGGAGACGAGTGAAAGAGAACGTTTCAGATGCAGATTTAGTGAAAACTTAGCTCTGATTAAACTGAGTTTTTGGGGGAGTGTTGAAAGCGGTGTACTGTAAAGTGCACATACATTTAGAGATTTGAACGCTTTAAATGTAGATTTTGTGCGGACCGTAGTTCCGACTATCTGCCATGTGTTGAGTGCTGATTTTCGAAGTCCTTCACAGATACCAGCAGAGAAAGGGGTGTGTTTTGTCTTCGTTTTCTTTGCTTGTTATAAAGAGAGGTTTCAAAATCAAAGAGTACATGTACAGTGTATGTGTATTAGTGTAGCACGACTAAGTTGCCAAAAGTCGGAGTCGTGACTATCATCGAGGAGTCGCGACTCCGACTTCAGAATTGCCAGAATCGACTCCATGTAATCACATATGTATACCATATAAACCAGTCAAAACATCAATGACAATGTGTGGGACTATGGTAGAAAGTCAATTTTGGAATGATCGTAATCACAGTTGAAACAACATAAGTTCAAAAATATTTTTCAAAATGAACTAACCATTATCATTGGTAATGAAATTGGACAATAATGGACTGCTTTTGCATCAAAATCACTGGAATCATTGAAGGAGGACTCTGAACAGTCATTGTATAGGTTGTAGTGTGCTTCTTGTTTACTTATTGATCATTCCAACAGAACCGAATGCCAAGAGTCGGCAAATAGTCGGAGTCGCAACTTTTATTCGGCGACTAGTCGACTCCCCAAAATCCTGGAGTCGTGCAACACTAATGTGTATGTAGACTTACATGCAAGGTTGGATAAGAACTGTTTTGTTGTTTATGTCATGAATTATTCTTGCAGATGAAGAGTGCTTAAACTTGGCGGATTCGAGCTTCTTAACTCTTAACCTGCCGAAGTCACAGATCTATACATAAAGCCTATAGAGGTTTAAATCCTCTGGCATGTTAAAAGTTAATAATGACTAGTGGTTTCATTAAGGCATCGGTCTGTTTAACACTGTTGACAATGCCTGGATTTTGACAAGTTGTGCATTTTGTAATTGATTGTAATGTCTCAAAAAGCACATTAACATACTCAAATTCAGTGAACATCACACCAATTAATTGACAAATTCACCAGACTACACATCTACAAACAAAATACTCTGATATTAAAATTGATTGATCTGACATGTTTAAGGGCATATATGCATATAAAATAACATGAAATAAAACTATTTTTCTCCCTATTTCAAGGTTTCATTGTATTTGAGATTTCATACCCACTAAACAAGCTTTGTACAGTAATTTTAAAGCTGAAATCTGTTCAGTATGGAACATCGTCCGCAAGTAACTACACATTTATTAATTTGTTCTTTTCTTTCAATGACCAGCTCTACTTTTGTAAAGTACATTTGCATCAAACATGCTGTAGTCCTGTGGTTCATCACTTGTGGCACAAATTCTTGCCAATTGTACTTAAATTGACGAAACTGCGGAGGAAAGCCCCCAGCGAGCTTTCAACTTAAACCCCTTTCAATCGCTGGCTGAAAGTTTCTTCAGCTTTAGGTCAGGCCAAATCAATGAAGAAAGCTATCAACCCCATTTCACCGGGGTCAAACTGTGGCTGGGGAAGAGAGTTGCTAACTGCATGCCTGGATTAAAAATAGTCATTCGCAGAATGCGCGGAATTTGCGTAAGTTACCAAGTAGCTGGTGATGTACATGGCGCTTGTACGTAGGTAGCTGCTGGCGTGTAATCTGTTACGTGCGGTTATGTTACTGGCATGTGTGCATGCCTGTGATGCCTATTTGCACCCCAAACGTGGGGGTGCTCATTCCTCGAGATACGCTGTTTTTCGTCTTCTCATTGGCTGCGGTGCTAGGGACAATTTGAACAACTGTCCATGATATTGCCGTACCTAATTAAGATTGTTGATATCAGTGAAGAGACATCCCAGAACACTTGGCGTGTCACTCACCCCCGACACCGCGGTCAAATTGTCAATTTCTCCTGCTGCGAATTGTAACGATTCAACTCTGGTCGCGCCGTGCGAGGGTTCATGCACTCTTGAAAGTTTTGACGCTTGCAACTTCACAATGTTCACGAGTTCTAGTCTGGCGCTATGAGTGAGACACGATTGTTTGTTGCAGGAAGTTTCGTTCAGTGGCTATGAAAAATGTTTACAGTGACAACAAAAGACCTACACCAGCATGAATGCAACAAAGATGATATGTTGAAAGTTGAAATAACAAAAGAGCAGTAAAGCGATTCTTATTCTAAGTCATTGTAGTGGGTTTCTGTTATTGCAACAATGCCCAAAGGAATTTTTAAATGTAACATGAGGCATGACACAATTTATTGTATTGACATTTTCTGAATAGTGTCATTTTCAGTCATGTTTCCAAACGAATGAAAAAAGGTTGGAAACGAAAACAGATTGGCATTGCAAAATTTACCAGCATCATTGTTTGATAACAATGTATTGGGCTTTCGTTACTATTTCTATATTAAAAAAATATAATCTGACATGCACTTCTAAATCATTTGCAGTATGATAGCCTTACAGTAATTTTGGGAGCGGTAACAGAAAGGGGTAGGGTTTAGAATGGGACAACACTGGAAAATATTTAGCCCCCAAGACAGGAGTATTTTTCCTGTGAGATACTGCAAAGTGGAAGGGAATATAAACACCGGTACTGAATTCAAGCATAGGCCTATATTTCTTTCCCGAGATATTGTCGTTAAAACTTGTATACCTGTAGTTAAAAAAATTTAGACTTTTCTTTGCTATTAGTATGACTTTGGTCTTTCATAAAAATCTGGTCATTCCAAAATACGCGTGGGCTTCAAGTCCACCCTCTCTGAGTGTCATCTTAAACCAAGTTTAGTTTTGGGGATTTTTTGTTTTATTGAAAAGCTTTATGCCCCAAAGTCATACCCTGCAATAATATTTCTGAAGTCTTTAGTTTTTTTTATATGATTTATGAAAATGTCGGGGGGGACCCCAAGATTTTCGACCATTTTTTTACCATATATAGCATCCAAAGGGTTAATGAGCGTTAAGGTTATATGAGTTATACCTCATCTGAAAGAGCACATTCATATAAAAAAAACCAAGACATTCAGAATCTATTTATGCAGTTATGACTTTGGGGCATAAAGCTTTCAAATAACAAAAAAATCCCCAAAACTAATCTTGGGCTTTAATATGATCTTCTAGGAGTTAATGAGATGGATAGAGTGTAGCTACGGAAACAGAGATAGTTACAGTAGAAGATAAGGGTTATACCAGTCACCAGTCAGCATTTCTTGTGGAACCTAGTATAAATCTTGCATTGAAAAATGATTGGCCAAAGTACAAATGTAGGCCTACTGAGTTTAAAATGGAGCACAGAATACTAATCTGCCTTGCATAGATTTAGTTTAGATTTGTCACTTGCACATTTTTACAGCTAACATACATGTGCATGCACATCTGTTATTCTTGTATGCAGACACATACTCTATTTTGACACCAAGATTTTACATCATCTTGATCAGAATTTGGTACCTATCTTAATATCTGGCTGTCTCTGGGAGGAATTGTAGTACAGGTTGCTATATTGTGCAGTCTATGAAGTACCAGATTATTGAGGATTTGTGTCTGCAAACTAATTTTCATGGAGACCTTATCTGTTCCTTAGTCTTGTCTCACTGTTGCTGGAATTACTAAGGCCTGTGATATGCCCCTGCACCAAGAATGTCATAAAAGTCAAAGGCCTGTCAGGCGGTCATTAATTTTACCTCAACACAATTTCCTTCATGATTAATCATCACAGGATAAGGAGCGCAGAACATGTTCACAAGACCTTCATTACTTTTCTGATTAGGCGAGATATGCAAATCCTGTAGTTTGGCCTCATTGGAAGTATTGTTAAGGCTAACATAGTCTGCAGCATATGTCTGCAGGCACAGACTTTATTTTGGCACTACAATTTCACAGCGCCTTGAGCCAAGACTAGTCTTGTTGACTAGAGCTATAACACAGGGCCTATGGAAGAACTAGTCTGCAGCACATATTGTTCAGACCCTGATTTGCGTAGCACGACGGACAAGGGTTCATGCCTGTAAACTAAGGCTAACATTTGTTTGGGGGAAATTCCAACTTTTAGATTGATTCCTTTAATATTTACACCAGGATATAGTTTTAGGGAATGGTACAAATTTTTCCAAAAGTATGGTATTGTCAAGCCATGTATAAGAATAGAACATCAGACCTACCAAATATTGTTTGGAATGACATATTATGATCACCGAGCATACTTCACACAAGGAACATTACCTGGCATCATGGCAAAATTATGTGAGTCCTAATATTGTTATTGTTTTATTAATTTCTTGAGAATGGAAGCACTGTAGAACATGAAAAAAAATGATGGCAATGACATTCATAGATATAGGCCTACAGGTTATATGTATGGGTATACGTTACACTGTATCTAAAAACACAGCAGGAGAAACATTTAGAAATTCAGTTTTGCTCATCAATGGATGCCACACTACATAAGGCTGCAGACTGCAAGAGGTTACATACATGATGTAGTACATGTACAGTATATCCATGGAGCTCCATGGTATATCATGCACTGCTACCACGTAGTTCATAACCTGAAGTATATTGTAGGTGATGAGGGGATGGATTACGGAATCATTTTTCATGACAAACAGATTTTATTTCCAAGCTAAAACTAAGCACCATCACATCTTATTATATTGGCAGTATTGGCTGCGACAGAAATGCCTGTTTTTAGCTGAGAACAAATTTAGTAATCTCCTGTCCGACCAGGTTGCGAACCGTGAGATTGAGCGTTCCACTCTGCCAGCGCTCTGGGTATCCAAGTTGTTACCTGCTGGGGTACCCAGGTGTGATGGCATGGAATACATAACATCTCGCAGCCAGCTGTATCCGCGAGAAGGGAGAGAATTACTGGAGATTTGGCAACAACTGACCCTATCACGGGAAGATCAACGATGATCAATTTCACAAAAAAGAAGAAGCTGGTGTCCACGATGTATTGACCCAAACTTAATTAGAAGGATACATCTGCAGGGGTTGTTGATATGATCTGTATGTGACCCTCGGCTGCTGAGTGCTGACAATTAAAAACTTCGGGCCAATGACCCAAAGCAGCTTTTTCAACCCCCTCTCCCTCCTCCCTCTCCCTCCTCCCTCCCCCCCCCCAAAAAAAAAATCTTGTATTTTATGCTAAGGATAACTATAGACCAGCATCATCCTTGAAAATCAAATTTGCCCCCGATTGACCCGTGGTGGAATGAGAGATTTAAAGGTTAGTGACATGATTGGGAACACTTGAAAATGCCTCAAGAACCAAATGAGTTGAAATATATACCAACCATACACTAGCAGGAGTGGATCTCCCACCTGGGAGGATTTGTCTGTAATTTGTTTACTTAAGGAGAATCAAGCATAAACATAGGAGTATTTTAGTTTTATCCGGGGACGATAAAAATAAGCCCCATAGAGAGCCACACAGCAGGTTTCCGTGCTACGAGTGATATTGACATTGTTTATTTGAGAATGAGTCAACGTTTGACTACAAGATTTTCTCAGGAGAATCCTTGCATAGTTTACTTGATTCTAGAGTAGTTTCAGCCCAAGTTGAGGACTACCCCCCAATCATGTCATTTACCTTTAAGGTGGGATTTTCCGATTGAATTACCTACACGTTTTTTGTTGTTGTTACAAATGATGTATATGGGTAGAAATAAATAAGGGGAAATTGTGAATGGTAAATCTGTGAAATCAGATTTTCATTTTTTTCTGTGTTTTAGTTTGAAATTACAATTTTCAGGACTTCATGTTTGCATCACAATAAAGACGTTGGAGAGTGTGCAGCTCAAATTATTATTGTTGAATCAGACACATTGTTTAAAAGCAATGCTACTACTAGAGAGCCAACTCCTCTGCACCATTGCACATGAATGTTTCTTCCTCTCTCTTCAGTTGCTGTGCTAGTGTAGTTAACCTGTATGCATTCCAGCTATGTGTGTCAACTCCCGGTTTTTACTGGAACGTCATAAAGACACAATTATTGGAAGTGTGAGTCAACCAAAGATGAGTGACATCTAATATCCAGCACATCTGGAAATATTTTGGGCCAAAAACTTATTTTATTTCTCCATCTTTGACTCTCTTTTGAAGAAAAATTGCAATTCTACCTTGGCAAGTCAGCATCAAATAGAATATTTCCTGACTGAGTGGCAGTCCCCAGATTGTCAAATCTGTTGGTACAGGTCAAAGGTCAAATTCCCTGAAGAACAAGATGTGGCCTATGGATGCCCCTTGAAGCTTGTGTTCTCTTTTTCTGACCAAGATTTTCTTCTCCTCCTGTATCCCGTTGGTTAATGATTTGTGAAATTCGACAATCATCCAGTCTTAATAATCCATAATGTTTGGTTTAGTCTGCTCCTAGAGTCCAAGGCCTCGGCTTGGGAGTGGGAGAATTTGGAGGTAGACAGGATTCTTTCTTCTACTTACATGTAGGCTGCAAGAAAGAATGTTGATCCTTCTGTAAATTGAGGGTGAAGAGTTCATTTGTTTCATTGCAAGTACAGATACAGTATGCATGGTGGAGTGTAATACAGATGCAGTGTGGCCACCAACACAATTTTTAAAGGGGGTGTTCATGATTTGCAGAGTATTGAAAGTAGTATGTTGTTTTCCGCTAGGCCTATATATATTTGCAATGTGAATTTATGAGCTGATTATGAACCATTGAATCAATGCATTGATCTCTGGATTTGCTTTGCTTTGCTTTGCTTTATTTTTGGATTGGGACAGGGTAAGGGAATGAGATTAGAATTTAGAAATAATCAACAAAGCAGTCTTCAAACTAATATTAAGGTTACCATTTTTCTTTTAATTCATCTACAGTAGGCATACATGTAGGCCTATACTATAGGCCCTTCATGTAAGTTACTGACTGACTGTAATTCCAGAAAAAAAAGTGTCATCTTATTTTACAAAATTATGCATTCATATATTTTGAAATATGTGGATCAAGTGAAAAACGATAATACTACGTGATAATTGATATGTTGGGACTTATATGTTACCAAAAAACTTCTGCATTAAAAAAAAATCACATTCGTTATTTTGTTTTAATTATAGATGAAATTGTTGCACTTCCTTTTATTAATGCATGGTGAATTGACAATGTGTACAGTGTTCATGTAGCTCACAATAACTATCCCAGTTTCTTGTCCATTACAAAAGTTATTACCCAGTTTATGTTTTTTATATAGCACGCATTACTACATGTACTGTACACTGTATGTTTTTGTGACATAACTGTGTATGTAAGCACGCAATGCAGACAACAACAAACTCATTGTAAGAGCCCTCCGAATCACTCCTCCAAGCCTGCCCAATCCTTTCTAAACGTAATAACAGAGAAGTGTTGTTGAAAATGAGCCAGTGAATTTACTCTGCCAAGGCCTTCCTAAACTGGAGACTGTAAAATACATAGCTACTGTGCTGTACATTGCCTTATGTTACCCCACACCCATATGCAAAATGAGTTAGGATCATGTAGACCCTACCAGCAATAATGGCTTAATGTAAAAATATTTTGTAATAAAAGGACATAAAACATCCCATAAGAGCATAAAAAGAGATTCTGCACAGCCCCTCCAGCTCTTCTATGCAAATCTTCCCATTATTATATTTTTTCCTCATCCAAATTTTCTTATCTTTGTCATTTTTTTTTATGGTTGTGGACTAGTGGTTGACGTGTTTGTACGCAAGGCATCTTGTCATATTATCTTTATTATTCAGGATATGCATAGTGAGAAACATCACATGGGAAAAAACAGCGGAGGCATAATAATGGAAGACGAGCGATGCATATTTATGTCGGAGGTGCTCTTCCCCGGCAAGAATGAGCACATTAATCAGCTTACTTGGCGGGCAAAGACCCGTCGCTAGAAATGAAATTATTTAGAAAAGTACGTCTTGGTAACATCAAGACAGGGAAAGAGAATGATGAGGAGTTATTTGGATAAGAAGCTAGATGTGGCATAAACATGTCGGTATAGAGTATATTTTCAAGTCACTGGAAAATTAGGTTTGTAATAAGTTATATTAATGAGATATATTCGGGAGAGACGGGCCTTGACTAAAATAGTCAACGTACAAAGAAAGAAGCTGTTCTTTTAGAATTAAAAATGGGTCAAAGCAAATGTCAAAGTGAATCATGGTAAATGATACATGTGCATATTTTGTGGGAATATTTTGACAAATTATTGACCCGCATTTTTGTCGTTTTCTAAAGATTTCCAAGGAATGTTATTTTTTCATGAAACTTGCTTTTAAGAGTTGCTTTAGATTCTACACTGGAGGGAAATGTGAAAAAAAAAATGCAGTGAAATGCCCAAACAATTTTTGCCGAGTGCTTTATATTTTATGAAATATCTATACTGTCCCTTCTCAGAAAAAAAAGGAAATATAGAAGAACTATATACATTATAAATGAGGTGATTGAAATGTAAAATTTAAGATTCAAACGTTCATGTTGCTCCAATAACCTTTGACCTTTTAATGTCTCTCTTTTTTGACAGGAGGTGCCAACGATGGTGAAGCAGCGCAGCAAATCGAGACAAGAGAAACCAAAGATGGCGGCCGTGACATCCTGGATACCATACCACAAGAACTGGATATTGAGGTCCTGTCTAGTGCCAACAAAGTAGCTGTGTCTGTGGGAGGGACTCCTGTAAGTATTCTATGGGTACTGTTGCTGTCACTTGTGCGCCAACGGAAAGGTCCTTAATACTGTACTAAGTGTGTGGGGCTAATGGCCTTCTTACACACACACACACACACACACACACACACACACACACACACACACACACACACACACACACACACACACACACAATTAGAAGTACAGTGTATATGATTTCTTCCAGTAATTATGGTTCCTACTGGTCATGGAATTCTGAAAAGTCAGGGAATGTGAAAAAAAAAATCAGAAGCAAATGCAAGGAATCAATCAATTTCTCCTGAAAAGTCATGGGAAATCATTTATTCATGATATTTTTAAAAACAGGCCCTACCCTTAAAGTGATAGGCTAACATTGTGGAGCTTCAATTTAAAAAATTGTCAAATTTTGATATCTGAACTACATAGTAGTGTTCATATGGACAAATAAACACCCTAGAATAAAAAAAGTTTGGAAAGTTACACTGCCAATGGCAAGTTATGCATGAATAAACAATTAAAACTCGGGGCGAGTTTAAATAGCGTAGGTGTACACACAGTAAGTCTATGGGAGCAAATGGGCAGGTGAATCCGTTCAACTTACGATTTTCACTTTTTTAAAGCACTAAATAATCAATTTGAAATACAATTTTTTCAGGGCGTCATTTTTAGACCTTATCAAAGACAATGGTAGCATGGGGAATCATGTGGCTCAGATTCTTTTAACTGTGGTAAATGTTAGCCAATACCTTTAATTGGGAGCTTTCTAGTATTGTGATAATGTGTTTAACATGTACATGCTTTAAAGATGTTAAAATGGTCATGGAAATTTACAGTTTTCTGCTTTGGAAAGTCAGGGAATTTGGATAATATATTGTACATGTAGGTGTACAACCGCTGAGTAATGGTGCTAATGTTGAAGTAGAGCTCAACATACAGACATAAACTGACAAAAAGTCAAGTGAAAATAATGTTGCAGTTGTTATGTTTAAAGGGACCGTAAAGTCGCATATCATGATGTTTTGGAGGTGGCCTGACTCGGGTAGTACTCGGGAATGTCCGCATGCTTTCGGAAAATGAGCGCGCACAAACTGTGTACATTTCCCTATGCAGCACGCATTCACCCAAGGAAAGGCGAACTGCACATGGCCCTAGCCTCAACAGCAACCCTGTTTGCAGCTCCACGATTGTTGTTACGCACGGCCAGTGCTCACGGCCTTGCACTAGGGGCAAGCGAATGCTATTGAGATTACATGGATTACGAGCGGCGCATCCCTTTAAAGCCTATCGTGATGTATAAGAGCATTTAAAAAAAAACGTTTTGCACAAGAAGAGTTTTTCAACATTAAGAAACACACTTCAAAAATTACTTTTAGATGTTTGGTAACCCCAGGTACAGCATTAAAAAAAGGGCAGATTTTGGCTTGCGAAACAAGATCTGTTTACATGTATCTGTACATCGGAAAATTTGTACACTTATATAGCAGCATATTTTGAACTACAGCTTTGTTACATCAAAAAAGGGCCCAACTGGCTTTTATTCATAAACATCCATTTAGCACCAAATCATACCCATAATAACCTGCATGTCCGTAAAATATATACCTTGTGTGCAGCGCTCATATTTCATAACCGAAAGTTAAAAAAAAAAGTATTACAGTACCCCAAATCATGATCGAGTGCAAAACAAATAATGCTCATACTGACTGCAATATCCGCATACCTTTGTGCATCACCGACATCATCTTTAGGGCATTCCATAGCAGACGTGACTAGCGGTAGGGTCTTCATTAAGACGACGAGAATCAACCGGATTGCAACGTCAGATTAGAAACACCAGCAGCCGTACTTGCCTCGGGAATATATCAATCTGTTTTTGTTAGAGGAGGACGTCCTTGTTTGAATGTTATTAGGGCAATATCACAGAAATATATATGATTTGATATGCTGCATATATGTCGACATATAAGATGTATTTGTATCAGGCTTTGCACATTGCATATGAATGTACAGTAGTACATCAGTTGGTATTTTTCAATCTATGTTCAAGTGCACAAACACAGTATTATGCGGCTATGCCAATGGTAATCCAAATTAAAATCAGCATACTTCACAGGAGAGCAAGTGAAATTTGAATTATTTCGTTTACAAATGGCTGATGCATTTCCTTGCAAAATTGTGTTTATTTCTTTTACCCCCTCCCCCCCATTACGACAACAAAGAACGTGGAGGATACTTTTCTCGTGTGCACTTTACCAGCAACATTTTTATTTGTATGGATTTCATTCAAATATGCTATGGAGGTGTATTATTTGAAAGTTTAGTTACCTGGTGTCTATTGTTTCTTCTGATATTTGAAGTGTTAGAGAAATTTACACAAATGTGGGGATAAATATTACGAGGCTGGATAATACATATAAAGAAAAGATCATATAAACTTCCTCTTCTCCCCCTGTGTTTCCTCCACTTACTAGTGGTACAGTCCACAATATCTCTTGAGTGCTTCACCAAAATGGCTACTGTCACTTGCCTGTAGGGGGTGAAGGGAAGTGTCGAGAGCGATGATAGTTTAAATTGAAGCCTTCTGGTTATGGCAGTTGCTACTTACTTCAGTTAATGATGCCCTGTGAAACATTGCAAATTTGAATTGATGAATGATTTGAGTGGAATTTTTGTCATAACTTTTTGGTCAATATGAGGTAGATCTTTTTCTCTGTCAAGATGGTTGTCAGTGGAGCTTTGAAAATTTTGAGGAAATGAAAATCAGAAGTGGTCCAGGAATTGTTATTGTTTTCATAGTTTGAAGACCCGATAGCTATAAGGAGATCAATCATGCCATTAGCGATCATACCCAACATTTATTGGTTTATTTTGTTTTTATGGAAACATAAGAGCGGTGCCACTTACACCTACTTGAGTGCCTTCACTAAATATTTATCTTATGATGACTTTCAACTGTTGCCGATCAGTCTTGCTAATTAGATGTCTGCCTCCTGCAATTTGAAATAGATATTAATCTTACCTTTCAAAAATCATTCGGTCTTACCCCCACACCACTGTCACTTGCTGACAGTACAGCCATTTATATAAACTAATGGTCTTTGCCATGCATTATTTGAAAGTCACAAATTCCCCTCGGCACCATGCTCAACTGGGAATGTCTTCGCTGTGCTTGGAGTAATCTATTTCGCAGTGAGAGGGCGGCTCAGTCTCTTGGTATTAACAGTGACATAACGCATACCCTAATATCTGCTTTGTGCCGCATGTTAAAGTCATTTACAGTGTCAAGCGCAGATTTTATCGTCAGACGCCTTGTGATTGAGCTGCAAGTTATGCTGTACTAATTCTGGCTTAAAGGTAGCCTTGGTGCATGAAGATGTGCAAAAATGCACAGACTTGTAGCTCTGTCACTCGGTAGTGAAATACATGTACAGGCATTCACAACAAACCCAATGGATGTTGTAAAATGTACTTACGGAAATTCTGAATAGCTGTTTCTGAGATATCGTGATAATGCTGAATACCTGGAAGGAGGTTGCATCAAACACAATTTCAGTAGCATTCACAAAATTGCCTATGACATTACATGGAATTATTACATTTCAATGTAATACTAGTAAGTATTCATAATATTGTTCAAGTGTCAAACACAGATGCATTTTCATTAAAGACAAAAATATTTTATAACCGTAATGAAAATGAAGTACTGGTACATAATATTTTGTTACATTTTTCAAATATCCAGCATGAACAGTGAAATAGCAGCCTTGTTGCTTGCATGTGGTGGTTCATACAGTCTGTATGATTTTGCCTTTGGATAAAACACACACATCCCCCGCCCAACACACGCACCCACAAGCCAAATGAATCAATATAAATGAGATCATTTAAAATTGTAAAACTACATGCAGGCGTTAATCTGCTATCCCTGGGGATATTGTGCAGCGTTTATGATATACCTTATTGCAATAAAAATTAAACATTGGTTTGAATTTAGATTGATAATCCTAGCAACTGAAATAATTTTACATTTTACAATTTGTTGCATTGCACTATTCAATTTCATGCCAATATTTTTTTTTCCATCAGTGGACATTCTAAATTAGAAAGAAATTTGTCATCATGCAATAAAATTCAAACAATGACACTTAAATATGATTTTCTGAATAACTAGTGGTGATTATAACTCATGGACATCCACTAAGTAATTGAATCAAATCCGATTCATTAAAATAATTTCTATTCTTTCTACTAAAATGTATCCTAATTGTATTGGGAGGGGGGGGGGTGATGATAAACATTTATTCTAATAACTGTTACTTCAGCTGTACACTATATGTTATACATATTGGTTTCATTTTGTTTTTTATCCATTTTGTATAAGGTCAAACTATGTTACCAAGGTAACTAAAATTGTTTGCTGCATATTCCTCAAGCCTGTTGTGAATTGACTTTGGAATTTAAAAATGAAACACTTGAGTGTGCGGAAATTGAAATTATGCGTATGAATTCACAAGGTATAAAAATATTTACTGAATAGCCCTATATACAGCGAAAAATACAGTAAGAACAAGTACACAGTGACTTTAGGGGTCTTGAGAACCAGAAAAGTCTCATGAATCATTCATAGAAATTTTGTGTACAATTTTTCACTTCAAATCGTTGTGTAATTACATTAGTGCTGCTTCGTGATCAATGTGATAAGTCGTCATTTTCCAGAAATACAATGTATGCTGGCCTCTCCTCTATCAGCCATTTAAAGCTCGTACAGACACCCCTCGGAGTAGAATAGTTCATTGAAAGCATGACCAGATCCAAATGGGACTATCTGTTTCGTAATTTTCCACCTGAGGTGTTCACAATGCGGATGGTAATTATGGCATCGCGGGTCGTATCTGGCTTTTTGACATCATAGCACCGTGATAATTTTCCTCGTGTTGCCGGATATGAGATATGACAACACACACAGACATATGCATACACAGACACACATGTGTGTGCACAGACACCTACACATGGAAAGATGCACACATACACATGCACATACACACGCACACACA
>JZLH01S0181985.1:54886-68362 GCA_001188425.1 Eucidaris tribuloides | reverse complement strand
AAAACTAATTGCAGGTTACTCACAACAAATATCACAATGTTGCCAGTTTTGTAGTAATCTTTATTATTTTTTTTTAATTTCATATCTGTATTCTGATTTTATTTTCCCAAATTTTCACACATCTGTTCTTCTAATTTTGTTTTTACATTTTTTAAATATTTGTCATCAGACAGGAATTTCCCTTTAAAATTTTGTGATGCTAAATGAAATAGGCCTACATATCATGGAACATTGCTTAACTGTCCTGGGGTGAATTTTAGCAGTGGTAGCTCCTCAAAGAGGTGGAGGGTGTATGTAAGAGTTAGTCTGGAGCTTGAGCTAGACAGATGACACTGTCATCCCTCCTTTTCAAGTATTGTGCTCTACCCTGTCTACCCCACAAAGACCCAAGCCTCAACACTACACCAGTAGATTTACTCCAAACTGACATCCTTGTCTCTCCCCCTCACCCACCCCACCCTATGCAGCTACTGACGTCATCAGTCCTTCGAGCATTTCATATTTTTTGTCACCTGGTTGTATAAGATACAAATAAAAATTGTTCTCTGCACTCTACCCCACAAAGAACCAAGCCTCAACACTAAACATATCAGTAGACTAAAATCATACCCTTGTCTCTCCCCTCTCCCAGCCTCCCCCCCCCCACCCTCACATCCACTGACAGTCATCAGTCATTGATGCTTTTCATATTTCCCCTCATAACATGGCTATGAAAGGTTGGAACAAAAAGCCAATATGATATCCAATACCGCCAACAGATTAAGAGCATTCAAAATCACCCAATAATTCCACGCTCGCCATTTTCAGTTGAAGTGCACAAGTGCTTTGGAGATCAAACGAGCCGCCAGGTTGCCTGTATGCAAATGCCTGGTACTTGGTGCAACGTGTTGCATTAGAAGAGGAAATTAACTCCCTTGTGCTTGAGTATGTTGATGAGTGTGAATTTTTAGACCTTTAAAGTCTGGCCTTTCTTTTGCATGTATAAAAATCAACAATTGTGCAGGTACACTGGTATACAGAAGAAATACCATCTTATCTTAAAGGTATAAGTGACATCATTGGAACACTTGAAAATGCCTCAAGAACCAAATAGTTGCAAATATATACCAGCGCTGTTCACTAGCTAGAGGTGTGATTCCTCCCACCTGGGAGGATTTTGTCTGTCAATTTTTTAACTTAAGGAGAATCAAGCATTAAACATAGAGTATCACTTATCTTCTTTTGCCGGCGTAGTCCGATACAAAATAATCCCAGGTACTCCAAAAATCACTGGACCCCATTCTGGGTACCAATGTCGGGCAAAACTCCCTACCCATGTGGTACCTATATGGCTACCCATAGTGGTCTCCAGATGGGCCACATGGGGGCGCCAGATGCCCCATATGGTACCCATATATCCATTTGCACCAGTGGCCCCATCTGGTATGTGGGTTTCGTGTGGGCTTCATTGGGCTGTGGCGACAAGGGCCCATATAGACCCAGATGAGACCCACGTTTCCAGATTGGTTCATCTGGAATCATCTGGTCCCAGATGGTTCATTCTGGAATCATCTGGGTCCCAGATGAAAAAAATAAATATTATATAGCCTGCTTACAAAGCATTATGCAAGGTCCTAACACTACATCCTAACCTATTTCTAACTATCCAAATTCCTTAACCTCCCCCTAACTATACTGGGCATTGTTTGCACCAGTATATATCACTCAAAACAGATTTTAAGGGTACAACAAATTCATAGTTCACGCATACTATTACAGATATCTTCTTTTGTTTGCATAGAGGAATGCCATAGTAAACCCCATATGATATATAACAATATAGAAGTCAACTGACAATCGGGGTTTTGTCTGTTTGTGCGCATTGTAAAGAATTATCATGAAATATCTATGTTTTTTACATGTATGGAAATATTGCCTGAGACTGTACAACTTAGGACCCGATCAATGCGCAAATTAGCCCACTAAGAATATATTAAGCAGATTAAGGCATTTGAAAGAGAACATCGTAAAACTTACGTACGTACTTCACTACGAGTGCATTATCTATCACAGCTCTTACTCCAGTATGGACATACAGTGGGGTGACTACGGGGGGGGGGGGGGAGGGGGGGGGGGGGTCGCAAATGTAGCCTAACATTTTACTCCCCAATGGGACCGCTCTAATTATATTATAGAATTAAGTGTGACTTACTTATTTACGTTCTTTAAGCAAATCTTAAATAAGTTACTTAGAAATTTCATTTTGTTATGAAAAAACACTAGTCACCAAAACCCTACAAAATTCGGCTACTTTAGGCTATATACCTGCACTCCAACAAATCCATCGCCCCCATGCAGGGCATTATGGTAATTTTTGCTAGTTGACATAGCCCATATGGGTCTCCATGTGGACCCATATGTGAGTTCTGTGCAGCCTTGCCCAGAACAACACATATGGGACCCATGCTGGGGCCATGTGTGTTGTTCTGGGATGATACTATTCGAATTGCCCATATGGGCCCCACGTGGGTGTCCCATGTGGGCAATAATGGGCCCCAGACCAGCCCAGATAAACCAGATGGGTCCATATTGTTTTCTACCGGGAAGCCCATAGAGAGCCACACAGCAGGTTTCCATGCTACTAGTGAATTGACACTTGTTTGTTTTAGAATGAGTGAACGTTTGACTACAAGATTTTCACAGGAGAAGCCTTGCATAGTTTACTTGATTCTAGAGTAGTATCAGCCCAAGTTGAGGACTACCCCCAATCATGTCATTTACCTTTAAGCATAATATAGGAGCTACAAACTTAATTTTAGTGGAATTACAGCGACTGTTAAACTTTGATTTGAATTATTGTCTCATATAGACTAACATTTTACTAGTCTGCTATTCTATTTTTCAGACCCTTACAGTGCATGGGGTTGTTCATCATGTATGATGTGAGAAACTTATTTACAATTAACAAGTGTGTACCGTATGCATGAACATAGCAACTTTTATTTTATTTTATTTTATTTAAAAACTAATAAATACTGCAATATTGTTATTGAAGTGACTTAGTTCAGTAAGTTTCACACAGAGTCTAACCATGAACCTACATGTATGTGTACAATGGCCTGACCATGGACCCTAGGGTCCATGGTCTAACTAACCGTTACCCTTTGGTGCATTTTTCAAATTCTAGGGAATTACTGATCTTCAGATTTCACAGATACATCATTCATAAATAGCCTAAGGGCATGAGTGATGTTTTGCTTTGCTGCTTGAGGGGTGCAAATGAGACTTTGTGCCTTTAGTCTGAGAAATTGGGTCCTTTTAGCATCATAACCACAGGTTGCATCATTTACTGTGTAAAACATGATCTTTATGTGCATGCTCTCATAATAATGCATCAAATGAAGTATGTGACTCTGACCCGTGAATGTTTTTCAATTACAAGATATTCCAATTTCCTCTCATGGCATTATCATTTTAGAAAAACAGAAAAATATATCATTTGTGGATTCTAAATTATTACATTCGATATTGATTTGTAATGTGACTATTTGTACATGTAGACTAATTTCCATATCGTGAAAGAAAATACTTAGATATAATTAATTTAAATAATGTATTGGCCAAGTACTTATATCACATGTGTAAGATACAGCATTTTGTAAACAAGTTTATCTCTGTCTCATTTTAAGTTGGAAACAACAAATAAATTAAATAAGATGAAAACAATGTAATTTTCATGCCTTTCATGGCTTATTGTTTAAATAACAGAAAAATATATCATTGTTGATTCTTAATTACATTTGATATTAATATGTAATGTGACTATGTGTAGACTAACTTTCATATTATGAAAGAGACTACTTTGATAAGATTAATGTAAATAATGTATTGGCCAAGTACATATATCACCTGTGTATGATACAGCTAATTGTAAACAAGTTAATCTTGGTCTCAATATACAGTAAGTTGGAAGCTGAAAATAAATAAATGGAATGAAATAAAAACAGAAAAGTAATTTTTCATTTCTACACAACCCTTATAAAAATGAACAATCTTAAACAATGGGAATACCATGGTAGTACCATGGTATTGACCAAAATACCATGGTATATGGTCAAAACATGGTATTACCATGGTTCATTTTTGTAAGGGAATGCTTGTGGTTGAAAACAAGAGAAGCATTGTAAATGATATTGACCATTTTATCATTTCAAAGAAATGTTAAAATGCATCCAAATATGTTTTTGTGAACCATTACATCCATTACTTATAACATGCATTCTCCGTAGACTAAAGCCCAAGATTCCAAGAACTTGTCTTCAATAGGTTAAAGGGAGTGGCATTTCATGTGACATTATCATTTTCGGTTATATACCCTCCTTGAATAAACAATTTTTGGAAATATTTCTTTAATAGTTAATTTCATGGGCACTATATTAATTGTGGGATTATTTCATAATTTCTCTGAATTGTTTTGACAAAAGCTCAAGTGTCTTTGAAGAGAATATCTAAAAAATGTATTAATTTATTACTCACAATTTCAGTTTGTATTAGGTGTGTAATTTCAACACCTCTCCCTTTGTGTGTAGATATGACATCAATACTTCAAGCAATCAGCCATTTGATAGGTTTTCATTGATTATGTTTAGTTCTTTTGATAAAGATAAAGATGATGGATGACCTATTTATGAAAACTGAAAGCAAGAGGCAGGTCAATTTTAGTCTTCTAACTAGACCCTAATATTGTATGAAAGGTGTTTG
This sequence comes from Eucidaris tribuloides, assembly GCA_001188425.1. NCBI lineage: Eukaryota > Metazoa > Echinodermata > Echinoidea > Cidaroida > Cidaridae > Eucidaris > Eucidaris tribuloides. Next base: position 63,622 of record JZLH01S0181985.1, on the reverse strand, counting down.
TGTTCTTATACACTCGCCCCTTTCAATATATACATGTTGTTTTATGTCTAATTGATTGCTCATTGGCAAATTCATAGTCTTCCAACTAGGCTGTTATATCAATGGGTGCTAGGAGTCTTAGGGAACCAGTAACCATCTTGAAGTCTAAGGGGAAGACTATAGGTTCAGATCAATATCAAATTCTGACTGTTGCATAATTGATGACAACTGCCTTGTAGCGGTCAGTGGGAGAGAATTATGCATTTTGGGTCAAGGTTTTCTAGGTGATAATGATCAGTCAGAAAGGAGGTTCCTAAGGGGTAGGGGAAGGGGAGCAGCATGATAGCTTTACTAGGTAGTATCCATTTTCATACTAATAGCAATGTTTGATGACAGTTATTTGTGCACCTTATTTCGTTTGTTCCTGGGATATATACACTGTATTAGTCAAAAGCTTCAGCATACCAATATCAATGCATGAATGACATGACTGGATTCCTTCTCTTCCCCCCTCTACCTCCCTACCCCCCCCCCCAAAAAAAAAAGAAAGAAAGAAAATGGTTTGCACAAATTGGATGTGAATGTTTTCTAGCATGACAATACCATACTATATGAATGATTGATGAATATTTGTCTGTTCAACCAAAATTCTACCTTGGTTTTAAAGAAACTGGATCTCATTTGCAAACATCCCTGCAGATCAGGAAAAGATAATCCATGCCCTTAGGCTATTGATGAAGGGCATATCTGTGAAATCTGGGGGTCAGTAAGTACCTAGAATTTGAAAAATGTGAAAGAAAAACAAAAGCCATTTAGTGTACGTTTTATGGTAGTAATTTTTGTCTCACGAGAAAAAAATTCAAATCAGAGTCTAACGGTCACTATAATTCCACTAAAACTGAGTTTCTAGCTTCTATACTTTGCTAAAGGTTCACAGATGGCATTTTCTTCTAAATGCCATTGTATTTACACAATGTTAATTTTCATGTATATGCAAAAGAGATGTCCTGCCTTTAAAATTGCTAGTTCAGATATGCAAACTGTGTCTTTTTTGCAGGATTTATTATTTACTTTGTTTTTCTAGTTGCAAATACTTGTTACTTTGAGCAAAATGTCTCGATGCTATTTCTTGTTTCACTGAGTACACACTTGTAAGGGGGGGGGGGGACTTTGTTCCAAGCCAAACTGCTTTTGTTTTTCAGACAAAAGACTTTTTTTTTATCTGCTAGTTCAATTGCCAAAAATGAAATTAGATTTTTAATGAAAATAACAAAAAAGATAAAATTTTTGTACCAAATGAATTGGTAGTTCTACCTTTTCCTTGATGTAATACATGCTTGAACTTGTCCACTGCATTTAGTCTGAAGTCCAGATGTTATTTGTGGTCTCATCACGTGAAAATCCCAAGACTGAGACTGATCAAGAAACCAGCTACTCATGATGGCAAATTGCAATGCTGTGAAGGATATGTGATGCAGCTGTTGTCTGGTGTCTAGACTAGTCCAACATTGCAATGACCTTCATCGTGGCATTCGTTCATAAAACATACCCAAAAAGTATCCATATTTATGGCAAGTGTTCCTTTAAATCTGTCACACACGAAAATTGAATGTCTCTTTAACAGTCCAAAGAAATATCAATGCAATATTACATACAATTACACAGTCAGATATTACCCTCTGACATACACAGTCGGATCGGAATGCCCTTTTCTTTTGATCGGCGTTCAATTAAGTGCTGTCTGAAGCTGTAAATGTTGACATTTCAATCATTGTCGTTTGATTGAAACAAATGGTCCATCAAGGCAGCCACAGACTCCTACTCACTGATGTGACTTTAAGATGGTATTAGCACCATTGACCTTTCGCTAATGGCATTTCCATGCGTGCAGGGGGGTGAGAGAGGTGTTAGCTTAAAGGGGCATCCCATTGATTTGAAGAGATTTTCAATGTTAAAGTGGCACTGTAACCAATTGAATTAAATCATTTTGATTTAATAATCAGTTTTTAAAGCTATTAAAGTAATAGGCTTACATTGTGGAGCTTCAAGTAAAAAAATTGTCAAACTGTGATATGTGAGCTACATAGTAATGTTCAAATGGACAAATACCTTAGAATACCAAAGTTTTAAAAGTTATGCAGCCCCTGGTATGGTATGCATGAATAAGCAATTAGTACTCCACCTGACTATAAATTAGTCAGATTTACACACAGTAAGTCTATGGGAGGAAATGGGCAGGTGAATCTGGTCAACTTGAGTGCTTGTAGATTTTCATTTGTTTACAGCACTAAATCATCACTTTGAAGTGCAATTTTTTTCAGGGCTTCATTTTTAGACCTTACCAAAGACACTTAGAGCATGGAAGATTATGTGGCTCACAATTTTTTCAACTGTGGTCAATGTTAGACTGTGGTTTTAAAATTTCTTGAATCTTATTGTTATCATTGTGATCAAGAGTATAATGAAGAAATCAAATTACAGTTTTTGAAGAATCTCAAGGCACTAAACTCCCTGAATTAGGAGATGGGATTTCTAATCATTCTCTATGGGAACAAAAGAAGTCAACCACTTTATCTGTTATTAAAGATACTATATAACTTTGTTGAAGCCTTATTTAAAAGATTGTCAAACTTTGCTATCTGACATATCTAGTAGTGTTTGGATGGACAAATAAACACCCTAGAACACTAAACTTTAGAGAGTTATGCTGTCACTAGTAAAATATGTGCAGATGCAAATTGGCACATTAATTACCCATATTCAACACAGCAGTCTATGGGGAAAATCTGGAATGGTCTCTCAATGATTTTCACTTTTTCAAAGCACTTAATGATCGTTTCAAACTGCAATTTTTTCAGGGTTTCATTTTTAGACAGTATCAGAGACACTGGTAACATGGGGAATCATGTAGCTCAGATTTTTTAAACTGGAAACATTGTTAATTTGTTATACAATGGCTTTAAGGGAGAAGGGACTGACATAACTATACCTACAAGATCTTACCTTCTTATTCTTGTGAAGAACATCATACAATGACATACATATCAAAATTCTGTTATATTGCGGTTGCAAAAACAATAAAATACAAAGAAAATTTAAATGTTGAGAGCGGAAATTTTTGTTTGTTATATCGAGATCAGATTTGGTTATATCAGTGTTTTTCATAACGAGAGTCCACTGTATCATTATGACAGCAAGAGTGGCTACAGTGGCGGTGCCAAGATTTTCTCATCTTGGCCTGTCTCCAAAGCACAGTCAAACTTCTTAAAATTCTTCATAAAGTATCTTCTGCATACCTGCAACATATATGTGGTCTTTCTGGTGGTCAGATGTTTATCTGCTCACGATTTATTGAAGTTGTTTTTAAAGCTGAATGCATTAGCAGTCAAGTGTTGAGATGAGCTCTAATTACAATTCCTCAGTTGACCAGTAATTTTCTTGATACCAGCATGGACCTACTAATGATTCAGTGATAATTATACATGTATATGGCACCTTTGATAAAGTTCCACTAACATACTGTAGTGTACGTATGTTCTGGTTATGGTGGCTTAACTGTTTGGTATTGTAGTGTATAGTATTGACTATGTATTGAAAATGAATTTTTCTCTTTTTTGTTTTGGAGAAAGACAATATATGGTTTATTAACCTGTTGAAGATGAGACGCAACATATCTTGTCATGAGGTCTATGGGAAATGCGTGTTAAAGCAAAATCACATCGTCTTTAGTGGGTTAATGTACTGAATATTGGTTGCTGAAATTTTTGAGAAATGTACATGGTGACAACTGCTTGCTGATGATTGGAACCATTCAAAACTGTTATGGTAGGTTTGATGTTTTGTGAAACAAGCTTTAAAGGTATTGGCTAACATTTACCACAGTTAAAAAAATTTGAGCTACATGATTCCCCATGCTACCATTGTCTTTGATAAGGTCTAAAAATGACGGCCTGAAAAAAATTGTATTTCAAAATGATTATTTAGTGCTTTAAAAAAGTGAAAATCATAAGTTGATCAGATTCACCTGCCCATTTTCTCCCATAGACTTACTGTGTGAACACCTACGCTATTTAAACTCGCCCCGAGTTTTAATTGTTTATTCATGCATAACTTGCCATTGGCAATGTAACTTTCCAAACTTTTTTATTCTAGGGTGTTTATTTGTCCATATGAACACTAATATGTAGTTCAGATATCAAAATTTGACAATTTTTTAAATTGAAGCTCCACAATGTTAGCCTATCACTTTAACTGAAAATGTGGCACAGAGGAATAATGCTGGTTTCAAGGGGAGGGATAACCCCTTATCTCACACTCCCCCCCCCCCCAATATCGCAGATAATGTGTACATAAAGCATCTATAGTGCATATGGCATTCCTGCAAATATCGTTTAGCAATGTATATTTTGATTCCCTTATCTTATAAAACCAGTTTGTGATGCACGTTTATGCTCAGCCCCCGCACCACTTTACTGAGAAGTGCACAATATAAAAAGATATCAATAAATGATGATTATAGCTTTTATACTGATCTCGTTCAGAAAGGTATTTTAAAACGTGACTCTGTCAAAGGATTATGCAATATTCAGTATTACAGGTAATATTGTACCTTTCACCTTTTCAAATCAGCCCATAATTGACCTTATTACCAGCCCACGCACTACCTAAAAGAACAATAAACTTATGTAATTTAATAAATTTAAAAAAGTAATAACCTAAACAAATAAATACTCTGTGAATAAATTGCCACGCTTTGATATCTGAGCTGCACAACAGTGCTACAATCTACAAGTAAATGAATAAATGAATTAATAAATAAATAAATTAATAAACAAAAATAAGACAGGAAGCTAAATAAAAGATGTTAAAATGCAATCTGGGACACTGACCTCTGGTACAGTTTCAGGACTCTGCACAAAAGTTTTATAATACTGACAACTCACACTTCCAGTAATCTATTGAACAATATAAAATGTGTAAGTATCAGTTGAGTTATAGAATTCTGGAATATTTCTAATACTATATAATCATTGTAAAATGTGTCTTTTAATGTGTTTAGCCCAAGACTGTAGATTATCTCAGTGTATCCAAGTTTGTAGTTGTATGTAAAGATTGTTCCTTTTTTCTAATTTATATATTTACTTATTCATGTATTCATTCATTCATTTGATATCAATTTATTTGTTCATTCATTTTCCCTTTGTTTTTCTCTATTTTAAATTCATTAATATATATTTATATGTTTCTCCATTCATTCATTTATTTTATCATGTATTAATATCAATTACTACTGAAGTGACTCTGTTCAGTGAGCCTGATACACAGGCTATATGGCAGTTAGTGTTTTGTTCATTATTCACATTTTTGATAATTATTACATGTGATCTTCACATTTCACTGACATGGGCTTCTCAAGTAGTCTAAGGGCAAAAGTGGTATTTCTTTGTGTTTCTGGAGATCTGCAATAGGGAACTTGTGCCTTTAATGATTATTGAAATCAAGTGATTAATTTAATGATTATTAAAATCAAGTGAATGGAAGATATTTTAGCAATTCAGATGGGATACTATGGGTTAAAGGTATTGGCTAACATTTACCACAGTTAAAAAAAAATCTGAGCTACATTATTCCCCATGCTACCATTGTCTTTGATAAGGTCTAAAAATGACGCCCTGAAAAAAATTGTATTTCAAAATGATTATTTAATGCTTTAAAAAAGTCAAAATCGTAAGTTGATCGGATTTCCCTGCCCATTCTCTCCCATAGACTTACTGTGTGTACACCTACGCTATTTAAACTCACCCCGAGTTTTGATTATTCATGCATAACTTTGCCATTGGCAGTGTAACTTTCCAAACTTTTTTATTCTAGGGTGTTATGAACACTACTATGAACACTACTATGTAGTTCAGATATCAAAATTTGACAATTTTTTAAATTGAAGCTCCACAATGTTAGCTTATCACTTTAATATAAGAACAAAACATAATACAACACACAAGCAATTTATTTCATTTAACATCTTTATTTTCTCTCCATTTTTACAATACTCATATTTATATCCATGTATATATTTATATATGTATATATTTATATTTATGTATATATATTTATGCACATTTTATATGCTTGATGTGTAGATACACATTACACTAATACAGTTTGTCTTTACAATATAAATGGGCAAATAGCACCAACAACTGGTAAATCCTGTTGCTCTGATTGTACATACAAATATAGCTGGTAGCAAGTTTTGTCATAAGTTAGCGGTTTAGCAGTATACACACTTACATTAATAACTGCACGAGCAAGGTACATTCCATTGTATTAAGTACTTGAGCACCATTTATTATAATACATGTATGGTACTAGGATTAGGAATATTTATGTCCTAGTAGCCTGAGAAACTTCTTTGCTCCGCGTCCAATGACAACAAATTCAAATTTCACACACGAGTACAGTACAATGTATGTCAATTTGATACACAACAATTCTTTTTCACAACAGCACACATTTTCAACAGCCGGACACCATGTTTTCACTGGTCAAGACAAGATAGATAATGTCATATTTCTATCAAAGATATAGATAAACATATATCACACACAATGGTATTCGTTTGAGTCATGATAAAAATATAAATATTCATCATCTTATGTATTGCTATTAATACTTTTTAATTCAAATGTACATTGATATCTACAGCGTGTCTCCAAAGAAATTGTGCAAGTGAAAGTGCCCTTTTTGGCAATTAGAAAATACTTAATGGTGACCTGATGTCAAGGACCTAGTCTTAGCTCCAAATGTTGTTTAATTTGCTTGTTTCAATCTAGAGATAACTAATAGTTAACATTGAAGAGGTAAAATCACAAATTAGCCACCTTTTGATACAGTCAATGAATGCACCAGACCCTCTTTCCTAGCAAAAGTGACACAACTGATTTTGCTCTTTCGTGGTTAACTAACATATAGAGAGATTGAAATAAGCAAATTGAACAGAACAAAGGGCATGTGAAAGCTAAGACTATGCCCTTGACTTTGATGTAAGCATCACGTCACAGAATATTTTGCAATTGCTAAAGAGGGCACTTTTGACTTGCACATTTTTTTTTTAGACACAGTGTGTGCATGTTTTACATGTCATCTAACATTCCCTGAATATCACCAATACATTATGCCTCTTGCTGGTACATGTATGTATCATAAATAGACCCAGTGATGTGTTATCAACATGTCATTGCACTTTAGCTTCACCACAAGTTTTCAGCATCAATGTCAAAAGAGGGAGGGGGTTCAGGGGGTAAATAAACCCCCTTGGGTGATATGTTCGAGTATTGATGATTCATCAGTGATTGTTGCTTACTAACCACCTTAGATTCATTCATGTCCACCCACCCTGCAGGGTTTTGTGTTTGCGTGGGGAGGTGGGGGGGGGGAGGGTCTTCAGCAGACTTGCATTACTGAAAAAAGTCTAATACATGTACTGTATAACAAAATCTTGTTATAACAAAGATATTTTTCTGGTCCCAAAGGTGAAATTTCCTTTGCTGGTAATGTATTGTATTTTGCCACCCTAATATAGCAACATTTCGGGATACCAAAGTCATTTTTCAGGTCCCAAGTATTTTGTTATGATGACAGTCTAGTGTATTGCAATCCCCGACACAAAATGTCCTGGTGATACCATTGGTACAAGTTTTTGTAGAAAAAAAAAAAAAAAATAGGTATAGAGTGAGAGCAGTACTTTTCAGCCATGAGAAGTATGAAGTACTTGACTAAAACTTATTGAACGAACACATCATCAAATCATATTCATCTTTTTGTACGTAGGGCATGATCTACGTAAAACATAGGACATAGTAATACACCTGCAAGTATATGCAAAGTTGCATACCATAACGAAGTTCATACCTGGCCTATCTGTTTTTTATGAAATTGGTGGGAAAACAAAGTGACAAATCTCACCAAGTGTGGAACAGTTGGAAGTAAAAGCACTTGGGTTCAATGAAGGCCTACATGATGCACACTGCTTTAATTCTTTCAGTAACATACTCATGATACAGTGCACTCTCATTATAAAGAAGTCCTTGGGACCCATGAAATTTCTTCTTAATAACAAAATTTTGTTATATCAGAGTTGCAAAAACAAAATACAAAGGAAATCCAAGATATGGGACCAGAGATTTGACCTCTATATAATGAAATTTTGTTATATCAGTGTTCTTTATAATGAGAGTGCACTGTATCACATGCAAATTGCAATCATGGTACTGACATGGTTAACCCTAGGAGTACTACACTTAGAACATTACATGCACAGACTCTAGAGGGATAGTTACACTACACTGAGAGTTGTATCAGCTCTGAATTCAAATACAGAGCCACAATAACATGATCACCCTGTCAGGAAAACCAAGACTTGTATTGTCCACATTAGACAATATGGACCACTTTTGTGGGAATTGAAGTTGACTTGTGCATTATTATTACTATTATTTATTTTTTTTGGGGGGGGGGGGAGGAGACAGTATATGGAGAGACAAATTCACATGGATTAAAGATAAACACCACACTCACACTCCACAAGGAATGTTTACTGTTCTTCATAGAAGAAATAATTTTGATTATCAAGTGTCCTTGCAAAAAAAACGCCAACTCAGTTATGCATTGTTCAGGTGTTTTTGTTGCCATCCAATCATTCTTCCACATCCGATATTGAAACAAAGGATGTGAAACATTATAGACCATGAAACAATA
>JZLH01S0181985.1:32213-53350 GCA_001188425.1 Eucidaris tribuloides | reverse complement strand
CAGACCATTACGTATCCATAAGTAAATGAATACATTGAAATAAAATGTATGGTGTTTGTCTTCAGAGAAAAAAAGTCTGGCCACAAGGCTAATCATTTGAAACTTAATGACTGTGCAATTGATGTGCAATGTTGGTTCATCCTGGCAACTATCCCGTCTGAAAAACTTCCCCCTCACCTCCCCCCAGTCTACTAGCCATCGCCAGTGATTCGCAGTGACGGATATTAGAAGTTACAGAGAGAAAAGTGAAAACGGAAGTTATTTATTACACACGGCAAATAAATCCCCTCTTACACCGACTTGTGTCATTTAACGTGTACCTGACCTGAGAGGTTCGAGTGGCATTCAGACTGTGGTTGAAGATCGTGATGTCTTGCAGGGAAGGGGGTGGGGGAGGGGTGGGGAATACATGGCTTATGTTAGTAGGGGATACATGATTATGATTTGAGGTCGTGTGAAGGTGATGCTAAGGAATGTAATCGACAAATTCACAGATTAACCGTAATGTACACATGTATGTCTGGAGGTGTGTCATCATTTGCGCATTTGGACGCATCTTCGCTTGCGTATCTGGTGTAGAATTACTCTCAAGACAGTAAATTGTTTAACAGCACTAATGCCTAGCTTATACATCAAAGCAGTGAAAGCTACATGTGCACTTGAGCATACTATCATATGTAAAATGTTGTCTTTCAATCTTGGAGTCATGAATTTAAGATGCAATTATTTCAAATCTATTCACATATTTCTATGCAACAAATGAATTAATCAGTTGTTGAAATTGCTGGTAGTTTTGTTATTTGGAAAAAAAAATGCATAAAGGTATGTTGGACTATTGTTTGTGACAATGGACAGCAATTCAAGCTCTCTTTCTCCATTGCTTCCTTACACACACAAAAAAATATGTGGTGTGCTTTATATCTGTGGTGAAAATAGATTCAACTCTTATCTCTGATTTATCATTGCCCAGTCAACAAACAAAAAAATGTGCATTTAATATGTTATTAGAGATCCATTACTCAAATTACTGTATTTAGTTCATGTGAACAACAATGCAGGAATTGAGAAGAAAGGATGCCAACACCCAATAATTTATTTTCCAAAATACATGCAGGGTTTAAATTTCACTGGTGGAAATATTTCAATGGTAATAGACACTGTGCATAGTCAGTAACACAATATTACAGTTATAATGGTCATAATCGAATGAGTCTTGGACAAGACCGTCAATTACAAAATTTCATTCAGGTTCAGTTTCCAGACGGCTCAAATGATAAGTTGGATGTAGTCTTTGTGCAAGACTGAAATAATAATAAAATTCGCATGCTCAATTAGTAGTTTCAATTTCAACTTTCTAAAATGTTCATGACATTAAAAGCACTAATAGACTTCTTTTGTTTGCTTTAAGTTTTTTGTGTTTTCAAGTGTTGATTTTCAAAGAGCAGAGTGTTAAATTCTATTTACTTTGTGGAGGAAATATGGACAATAACTTGAATTGCTGGAATTTGATATTTTTCTGCTTTGTGAAATGAGTTATTTAGGTCATGTTTTATGATGGATTACCTATGTAAAATGGAAATCACATTGTAAATTTAAGTGTCAAAAGAGGTTGGCACTCTGATATTATCATGACAATACTTGTATAGAAAGAAACAGCACTAAAAGATCACTCAATATGGTTTATATATTTCATGCATCCGTGCTATGTATAAAATCCGTTTGTGTATTAGCTCAGAATATAATGGAATTGTGAAAGTTCTACTCTAAATGCATATGCACATGATCAACATGTGTGTACTCTCAGAAAATGTAGATTAAGTAAATAAAAACAAAACAAATCTCATGAGATTGATGTATTTTTATGCAATGCCTTTGTTATTGTTTTCCTATGACAGTGCCTTGAGTAACTATTTCCCAAATATGGTTGTGAATGACTGTAAGCTGTGTGGCCTCAAGTCTTTCATCAGGGCCATCTCCCCCATTCAGAATAACTTACATCTGTCCTGCGAGACTAATGAATGAAACGTGACCACTCGTGGAAATCAATGTTATTGTGTCGTAGCATGGCCTTCGTTTGTGAGATCATCATTACAATCGTTGACCGATAATAAGGCCAGTTACAGGGTTAAGATGGTGGACTAGCAATATACATTGAAACCTGCACATGCTGAAGGAAAAGAGTAAGAGTGTCCTTTATATACAGGTGTCCTTATTTGTACAGGTTCATTGATTATAGTTGACAGATATCACCAAGGATAGTGCATTATACAGCCTTGAAATTGGCTTTTTTCCAAAGACATCCCTGTTGAGTGTTGTATAGACAAACCTGTCTTAGTGGCCACCTCTCTATAGCAGCCAACCTGCTAATAGTGGTCACTGAAATTATTCCCCATGAGACAAATGATGTGCTTAAAAACCTATAGATTTATAACAACCACCTGTCTATAATGGCCACTTTTGTTTCTGTCAGGTGGTCATTATAGACAGGATTCACTGTATGTGTTTAAAAACCTGTCTATAGCAGCCACCTGTCTATAAAGGCCACACCGTTTGTTTCCATCAGGTGGCCACTGTAGACAGGTTTCACTGCGCGAGTATGCAGGTATGCATGAAGTATCAGTATGGCAGTAATGTGAGTAGACAAGTGGCCATCACACCAGGGTTGCCTTTCCTTGTTGAAGAAGTGTAGTGGGTTCTTTATAACACTGCTGGGGCGTCTTGTCTTGGATTTGAACCAGGGCCCTGTTGCATGAAAGCCAAGGTGTTAATCCACTAAGCCGCAATGCCACATTTACATGTATCTGCAGCATCTATGTGCTTTTGTAATTTTGTACAAAATTTAATCAAATTATGTTTGTTTTGAATTAATAAGCAGGGTACATCTACCAGTACTTGAATTTGACCCTTAAACTCTTAATAATGAAACAAATAACAGTATAATAATAGCATTCATGTAGACTGTGCCAGCAATATCAAGATCTACAGCATATCACTGTTTGATCATCTCTTCTTTTCCTGTCATTTATTAATAAACCAGGAAATAAGATGTCTGCCCTTTCAGTATGCAGTTTAGTTTACATTTCAATTTCAGGATATAATTGGTTCTAGATAGTAAAATTTACTAGGCTTCCTAATTTGGTAACAGAGACAGTATACTATTTTTAAGAAATCAGTTTCAATGTTTCATATATTTTACTGTGCAAGCATCAACTACAGAATTTGAAATGTAGGGCCTATAGATTTATCCCTCCGAAATGCTTATTTCCCTAGAAACTATTTTTGTTTTGTATTCAATCTCATCATACATGTAAAATTAAATTTCTATGAAATCACAGTATCATTCACACAATTGTCATTCTTGAGTATGATTTAATGTCATAACATGGACCATGGTCAACTTCAAAAGTGTGTGTGTGTGTGCGTGTGTGTATGTGTGTGTGTGTGTGTGTGTGTGTGTGCGCCCGGTGTGTGTGTGTGTGTGTGTGTGTGTGTGTGTGTGTGTGTGTGTGTGTGTGTGTGTGTGTGTGTGTGTGTGTGTGTGTTATTGATAATGCATCTCATTTACTTTTCTTTGTTTTTTTTCTTGGCCAAATCTTCGTCATTATTTACATATATGGATTAGATGGTTGTTTTTACTCAGAGAGTTAGTCCTGAAGTAGATTTCTTCCAAAAAAATTTGACCATAATTGTCAGGGTATGTGTTCTTCCAAGAAGATTTGATAAAGTAAATAAGTATACCGCAAATCAAACTTCGAGTTCCCCTTTATCCAGAATAGAAAGGTAATGAGTATTCAGTTCATTTTAAAGGCAGTTGATATTTGTGTTATGTGGTAAACAATGAATTTTGCTCCCAATAGGATTTTAGATGACCAATATAATCTATTAATAACAGAAAATTACATCTTATGAAATGCTTTTACTTTCAAGATATTAAAACTATAAATGTCTTCTTGGTAGTCACAAATGAAACTTATCATTTGGCAATGATCCGAACATGGTATTTGGGTAAAAATTTAATATGGACTATTCTGATCACAGTAGCAATCGTCACTTGAGCCAATTTCTGTGACCCCTCATTTGAGTCAAGAATCTTAGAAATATGGTATAATGGACAATGATTTACATTGAAAGTACATGTATATCAGTGATATCAGTACAGATCGCCGACGGACCACGCACAGATCATGCCAAGTTCACATCAAGTTCATGCCAAGTTAAGGCACAGTACCGGCCGGTGCGATGAAGATTGCGTCATCTTTGCAGCATGCTCTTCAATGTGCATGCAATGCTGCAATGTTTGTGTTTGATTTGCTGTGGGGAGTCCGAACAGCTGTTTAACAAGAGCAAGATAGGGTATGGCCGTGCATGACACATCCTTATTGCAAGTCCAGAACAATTGAATATTTCAAGTGATCTGCTTGTGTGATCACGATATGAGTGATTCTGATGCAAGGGAGACGGGAGGGGATCTTTGACATTTGAGCGTGTAAAATTGCACTTTTACTGAGTCACAAACTTGTGTTCGAAAGGAAAATGGAGATCCATTTCCTCCTCAATTACAAATACTCCTTTGTCATGTTTGTTGTGAAGCTATCCTCAAAGATTGATTTGTTATTGCGTGCAAGTTGTAACCCAACCAACCAACAAGTTTTGGATAAGGAACATGCCAAGAGAGGAAAAAAGGGGTGGGGGTGGGGGACGACATAGCTTAGATAGCTATTGTTAGTAGACGGGTGGCATACAGTGTACTCTCTTCTACCTCCATGCATACAGGTACATAAATTGGGGGAGGCAGTTCTGTATGAACCTGTTATTTATCTGGGACACTTACTTTTTTTGTTTTGAGCTGATATAATAGTTTCAAATAAGATTACGTGGGTCCAATACAGCAATACCACTTGAATGTTAGTGACTATTCTTGCGCGAACTCCGTGAAGGGTAAACCTATCCACCATCCATTGTTAATCAAAGCTGTAGTGTCTGTTGCCCTTGAGTGATAGATGCTTGTGACCAAATTGACCATTAGAATCACCGATGCATCCTTTTACTACTTCTCGACTACAATGGGATAAATGGCTTCCACGTGTACTATTGCAAGGTCTTATTGTGTCCAAGGTAACTCATTGAGTTGGAGGAGGAAAGGGAAGGTCTCTGTATCGACCAACAGATGTTTCTTGTCACGTTTAGTTTCCAGACGATAATAATCACAAATGTGACCTATTTTTACGCATATTTCCCCATAAAGTGTTCCACAATACATGTAACTGTCATAGCTTGCCCAAGATCTGAATGAAGAGTTTTTGAGGTGACAAGTGGTAACTATGAATATAAAGAGTAACGACAAGATTGTAAGGCTAGTAACTCAATTACCATTTTCTCAAGCAAACATTGAATTGATTAGGTTAAACTGTAGAAATGCACATAATTTCGATCACTTGTATTTTGTTAACTTACTTAAATCTAGAACATCTTTGCACCGATTTTGGTCAATTTTTAGCAAAGAATTAGAAACACATGTGGGGCTTTACAAGACAAAATGCATGTAGGCCTATTTTGTATTACGTTTTTCTTGCTTGTAAGCATTATTCTGCGTTGACACTCTCAGTTGGTGATACTGATTAAATTCAGTGTTGTTGAAAGCACTGCGAGTATACAATGTCCTTGAAAATGAAATCATTTTGTATTTCCTTCGCGTCTACTCATCGCGAGCCCATAGGCCCCATACCACAAACAGAATCGTATACCTAGATTGCTGTGACTCAATATAAAAAATGAGATCATGAACGTGAGACACAGATCTCAGTCTCCTTTTTGGGGGGAGGGGGCTTATACATATTGAAAACTTACTCACAAACCTTGGTTGACTACTCTCCTAATCCAGATAAAATTATCGCCTACCCCCAAACACAAACATGACGAATCTTAGTTTAATTAATACGGGATCGACACTGTCATAATTTGTTTTTGACTCACACCTCCTCCACCATCGGCCATCCCATTGGCTGAAACCATGGACCTTCGTTGTACACGTAGGTCCATGATGAAAGCAAGGCAAGGTGAAGGTTGGCCTCAAGTTAGGTAATGGAGAATTTGAGTTGACAGTAAGTCTGTCATGATTTTAAACCCCAGAAATAAACGAGACATGCCTGTTTCGTGTGTTACATTCTACTCGTCTGTAGACTTATTTCGTACTCACCTCTTCATCTTCTATCATGGTCGCCACCCTGCCAGGCTGTCAAAGAAAATCAGAGGAAATGAAAATTACTTATTTGAAGACAATTTGACTGGTAACATTCCGTTGCAAATGATAACATAAAATTGCACTGAGAACAATAATTAGTAATTGCAGAACACCCCACAATTTACTTTGTATATACTTCGAACTTCAAATAGCTATAGTGAATTGAAAATTCTCACACATGCATCATGCCTTTCAGACAGTGCTTGCCCTGGATCAGAAACGCTCTACATAATTTTAAGACTTTTTTTTGTAGGTCAGATAAATGCTTTTTATTTGTTTAGATTAAAATTTATCATCTGTTGAAATCACAGAAAACATAAAGAGATGGGTATAGGCCTACTATATAGGCATATACCCCCCAAATACCAGTATATTTCTCTGACTACATGGAGTTTGTTGTCCATCTAGATACACAATATGGTGCGACTGATCTCAAAGATTTAGTACGGGATGATAATTCCGTCTTCGTACACAGCAAAAATTATATTTCATGCCTTTTCACGATCAATTTCCGTCAAGAATAACCAATAAATGTTGCACCTAGCAACTACCACCTCAGGCTTATAATAGCTTTATAATGTGTAGACGAAATACAGTTTTACCTATACTGTACACTACAATTATACGCAAGATCCAAGTACATGTAATGTCATCCACACACCGACAGTCTTTTTTCTAAATCTCGGATACACCCACATCTACATCAATACTTCAAAATATGATAAGCATTCCTTACCTTATCCGGTGTTCCTCTATGTGCTATACTGCCTTGCCAGAACCTCGTGACATACCCTTTCACGAAGCCGATTTTTCTTTCCGTAAATTCGAAGTTAGGATGCCATATGAGCGAGCCGTACCCGAAAATCCACAGAGATTCTTGGCGCCAGTATGTCTTCTGGTGTCATCACAATCTGAGGCGCCATTTCCAACTCCAAACTCGACCGGGTTTATCTGTTAAAATGCCAGAAAATGGGATAAAAATGTTTGAGGAGTGTGAATCTGAGTATGAGTACGTACGTTTGTTGTGACTGGGAGATATACACGTTATTGAATGCATAGTAAGCACGAGGCGAACGGTGCGTGTTTGGTTGTTTTGTTTATCATGAATTATTCATGTTGGCGTGACGTCATTGGGAAAGCCAATTGCGCATCACGGTCTAATGCGCATAGTATCGCGCCTTTGAAACGGCGCGTATCATTGGTCAGTGAAGGAATCTCTCGCCAACTACGCCGGGTGATGATGCAACCAGCATGTGCGTAGGTTATTACTGATGCAAGCTCGTGGCCAGACGCCCACGCACCATGTACCAAAACAAAACAGATAGTATTGTACTCTACAGTGGGCGGAAAATACCGCTGGTATAGATTTCTCAATGAAACCAAAGTTCGACTCGAAACTAAGTCGGGATTTTCTTATCACGTGACCATATCTTTAACGTGAATCATTTTCTTGTTTAGTTCTTAAGAATTATTAAGGTATGTGATGACTTTGAGTCATGGTCATAATATCCTGTTTTGGTTTTGGTTACAAAGGTGTAGCATAATATTGATATAAGGGGAAAGGTGATTTCCCCTTCTTGAAGTGTTTTCCCCCAGATCAAGTTTCACCAACAATTGATGTCGTGATAACTGCACGCCCTTAACCTTTAAGAAATTTGCTAAGACAAAGACCCCTCCCTCCCCCCTCCAAAAAAGGGGGAAATGCCCGGGAGGACATTGCCATAGATTATATACACATCAGTGATTATGTTATTGTAAACAAGTATTTGATTGGTTTGACGTTTCCCTACGTTTGTAATTACAACGCTTATCATTTTGACACACAATTTGTCGGATATTGCTAATCTATTCTCTGCCTTTGAATTTGTAATTAAAGGTATTGGCTAACATTTACCACAGTTAAAAAATCTGAGCTACATGATTCCCCATGCTACCATTGTCTTTGATAAGGTCTAAAAATGTCGCCCTGAAAAAAATTGTATTTCAAAATGATTATTTAGTGCTTTAAAAAAGCGAAAATCGCTAAGTAGTGGATCGATTCCACCTGCCCATTTTCTCCCATAGACTTACTGTGTGTACCGAGGCTATTTAAACTCGCCCGAGTTTTAATGTTTATTCATGCATAACTTGCCATTGGCAGTGTAACATTCCAAACATTTATATTCTAGGGTGTTTATTTGTCCTATGACACTATTGGTTCAGATATCAAAATTTGAGAATTTTTTAGATTGAACATCCACAATGTTAGCCTATCACTTTAATATTTAAACGAATCGTAAATATTGGTGCTCTAATAATCTGAAACATCATATCCGGGTCATAATTCATTGTTCTTGTGCGATACATCGACAGCATTAACTTGAATTGTAATCTCTTACTGGTAACCTATTGTGTCGCACTTACATGTGTAGTACATGTAGATAAAACAATACATAAACAATTAAATGTAGTGACCTAAACAATAACACTAAATCCGTCAGGATAATAGTAAAAAAAGGAGTCATAATTATGCGTATATGTGCTTTTGTTATAAGAGAAATTTGCCTGATCGACAGAAAAATGGAGTATCAGCAAATCATATGATCACCAGGATACAAACGGTGTAACGGTGAAATAACAGTGGATAGATAAACACAACATGGAAACAAATTATGCTGACAAATCACTTGGACATTAACGTACACTCTTAGAAAAAAGGGTGCTGAAGACCTCTCCTGTCCCGTATTGGAACCTTTTAAGGTTCTTCAGAGAAGCAGAAAGGGGTTCTAAATGGTTCTTTAGAACCATTTTTGGTTCTACAAGGAACTATTTGGGGTTCTTTCTACACCCTTTGGGTTCTTGATAGCATAAAGAACCCCATACAAAAATAGTAGGGTTCTTTATACTATCAAGAACCCCTACGGTTGTAAAAAGAACCGGAAAGGGTTTCCTGTAGAACCAAAGATGGTTCTAAAGAATCATTAAGAACCCTTTTCTGCTTCTTTAAAGAACCTTAAAAGGTTCCAAATACGGGACAAGGTGAGGTTCTAATCAGCACCTTTTTTTCTAAAGAGTGTAAAGGCGCAATTTGAATGGAAATTGCGAATTTAAAAACCTGGTAGTCAGCATACAATTCATCATAATGTCCATGTACAAACTGGCGAATTCAAGTAGGGCATTTCGTATATCAGTTGGTAATTCCACAGAGGAAAATATATGCCGAAACACGAATCTAAATTATTAAAACAATCCGTCAAATAATCACATGATCCGATTTACGTCACAGCAGCATGGTCGGTCAACACACATACGGTGCGGTGTGCATCTATGCAAATCCGTGTGCTGACGTCATCAACGGAAGTAGCGTTTGGCGGAGTGTGTGTGCATGACTGGCAAGGCGAGAGCCGAAATCGCTTCTTTAATTTTGAGGTTTGCCGGATTGTTAAATCAGACGTGCGCGTATACGATATTTACTCCGGGTAAACAATAACTGATTGCGTTCTCCAGGCAGGATGTTCAATTGCCCATTTCGCTAAAATGCGAAAAGAATTTGAGGGATTCTTATTCTTGTCACCTGATGTGAGCTGGTGAATTGAATTCATGACGAAAGGTTACTTCCGGGATCGTGGTCCAATCTCTCGGATGTGTACAGATGGGAATACGGGTCTTCATCACTGCTTTGTGCTCTTGTGAATGGAGTACGTAAAAATAAATTTGTCGGCTGTGTAGTAAGATGAGTTTCATCGAAGGCCGTCACTGACAATTTATAATCGCAGATCTCGAAGTTAACCTCATAAAATAGAGTTCAAACCACAGCTTGAAACGATTTGAACCATATAGAATTTGCTGGTTCGATATATCAATATGAGATTCTTCTGTATGTCCTCGCCAGTTAGACATTCGCAGTTGTTTTACCTGCCTGCTCTGAAACTGGAAGTGTCTGTTTATGCCGGTGTAGTCAGTGGCTCTTTATCATGTTTATGGTTGTGAGATCTCGACTTAGTTCTGGGAATGGGAAGGAATGTAACAAATATACGATATCATCCTTTATACAGGGTGAAAGTGGGTGGTCAATTTATGATTATTAAGCAAAAGGCAGAGTATATTAATAACAATTACTGAAGATGAACCACCGGGGAAGAACGAAAGGAGACGTGAAGGAGGAACACGAGATGAACAACTTCCTGGGATGGACAGGTGTCACAGAGACACGACCACGCCCCCTTCCAGAACTATAGCTATATGTATGATGATGACATGGACGACTTGACTCCATGTTGATCATGTTATTGAATGAACACAGAGTCTATAATACGTCCGCTGATCTATAAGACCACTCTAATCAAATTATCCGCAGGGTTATATGTTGCATGACCTTTGACCTTTACTCAACTTCCTCACACTCTTTGCTATGTTACCTCCTCACTCTATGTCATGCACCTTCAACTAACCAATTGCAGTTGCACGATGCCACATGACCTTGACCTGATCACACTCTAGCTCTCATCTAAATCTTTCCAAGCGATATCGCGTGACCTTTGAACTGAAGTCCAAGCAAGGTAACTTATCCCCGAGATATGCAATTCAATGCAAGTTATGCAACATTAATGTAATAGGTGTATATTATCGCGGGTTCATTACGTTTGCAGTCTGAAGAAATCAAAACATATCATGTTGGAAGAAAGGTTGCTACAAGTCAGTTTTTTCACATTATGTGACATTATTTTGAACCTTGACCCTTTGATCCAGCCCTTTGTTAAATTAAAATTCAAGCATCATCATCATCACCATCATCATCATCATCATTCTCTTAATTTCTCCTTATCATCATCGTGAACATAATCATGCTTCTCCTCCTCTTCCTCTTCCTACTTTTCACCACCACCACCACCACCTTCTTCATCATCATCATCATCATTATCATTATCATCATCACAATCATTCTTTTTATTCCTCCATATCATCATCCTGAACATCATCATGCTTCTCCTCCTCTTCCTCCTCCTCTTCCTCTTCCTACTTTTCACCACCACCACCACCACCTTCATCATCATCATCATCATCATCATCATCATCATCATCATCACCATCACAATTTTCTTTTATTCCTCCATATCATCATCCTGAACATCATCATCATGCTTCTCCACCTCCTCTTCCTCCTACTACTCCTCCTCCTCTTTTTCCTCCTCCTCCTCTTCCTCCTCCTCGTTCGCTTCACCACCATCATCACCCTGTTAACCGTATCATAACGCTGGCATTGAACGACGAAACGTGTTCGGGACGTTTCCGCATTTGCATTGGTTTTTGACTACGAGTTATATGCTTTCGAAATCGTTCCGTGCATCAAGCAAACAAACCTTGATCCAAGACTAACCGTTGCCACGCGAATACCATCACTGCGATATATTTATATCTGACAATGCTTCGGTCGGGACTATTTTCAGTGTTATCACTGAAAGTAAACTCTTGAACTTCCATCGAGATCCTTTCCTGCAAAATACGTGGGCGAGTAGTTTGACAACTGGCTGCAGATTGCCTCGGGAGGCATGGGCAAGAATTAGAGGAAAGGAAAAAAAATAGCAGTTGTAAACTTATGACATCAATGGCACGTGCCACAGTGAGAGCACGCTCTGAACTTACTACCGATTAGTCTCGCTTCAAGGATTTAAGAGCAATATGTTTTGACAGATCAGTCGATGTACGCCGAATATTGCTACAGAACTTTATACTGTCACTGACTTTTGAAGACCATTAAATTTAATTTCATATTTATTATTGTTAAGTAACCAAATCCACATCTTCTGTGTATTTTTTTTTCATTGAATTAAAAAAAATCTTGAAATTCATTTCACAATAGTCGTACCTTTACTTCATACGGTCTAACAAATACTACACAAGACTTGAAACAAGTCTATGTACGGATTAGCCGAGATGTTTTGGGGGAGATGGGGGATGATGATGAAGATGATGGTGATGATGAGACTAACGGATACCAGATGAGGCTATTCCTTTCTTCTCTAGGTGTAAACGTTGTGCGTGCATCACCCCGGAGTGATGCTACGATACCGAGAAAATGTCATTGAACTCATGCCAACCTCGAATCGAACCGACGAGGTCATGGTGGCAAATAGCATCACTTAAAGGACTACAGCAATCGTTTGAAACTTTGAATACATAATACAGAAATAAATACAAAAATAAATAAACCGATGAATAAATAAAAACATGAATAAATAAAAAAATCAATCAATATATTAATAAATAAATAAATAAATATAAATAAATTAATAATTACATCAAATTAAATAAATACATATGATTATACGTTACATAAATATAGAGATGGATATCGATAAAAAGACATAGATAGATCGATAGATAGATAAGATAGAGATTGATAGATAGATACATGTAGATAGATAGATTTAAATAGAGATAGATAGATTAATAGAGATAGATGGATAGATAGATTAATAGATAGATATATGAATAGATAGATAAATAGATTAGATAGAGATAGACAGATAGATAGATATATAGATAGATAGATAGATAGATAGATAGATAGATAGATAGATAGATAGATAAGTAGATGAATATATATATCGTAGTTTCCTCGATATGATTCTATAGAGTATATTATTTCAAATAACGTGCGTTATTCTTTTACATGCAATGTAAAAAGTGGGGCGTTAAATGTGATATCATACAGTGTTAGCGGTGAAGCTCTTGGTATAATATCATTTGGTTTTAATTGACTCCTTAGTGGTTTGTTGCATAAAACTTTTCCTAGAGAAAAACTGTCGCTATTTGACCAGAATATTTAATATTTTTCTTGTAAAATCACGTTATCAGGATTTGTCATACCAGAGATGTTTTCTTTGGTTAAATATTATGCTCAGCAGGCCCCAGGAGCATTCAGATTCAAGTATTCAACACTATAAATCTAGTATCTATATTTGATAACACCCTCAGTGCTAAATTTAACACTCCAACTGTACATTACGGGGTGGTGACGTTTAAAGATTGTGTCAGGGATGTGCAAGTCCATTACTTCCCTTCATTATCAATATCAAACGGTAGTTTAGTACTTACAAATGGTGTGTTGAAAGTCTGAGATCCATACGTCATGAATTTGTTGTTTTATGAGAAAAACTAATAACGACATGTTACCAGAATGTTGTTCTTTCCGTGAGTTTCAGTTTTGCTCAAACTGCGAATCGCGGTTACTGTGTACCGTCGCAAGACCAGCGGAGGGCACAGTGATTGGTTAAACGGCTAACCCCCCGCGCGACCATTGGCTAACGGCTGATCGGACAATTTTGGAACGGCACGGCATGCACGTTTGACGTCGCGGATTTTTTGAAATTGCTCCCGAGTAATTTGAAAAAGGATGAAGTTTAACCGTCCAGATTTTCACCAAAACTCAATATTTTACCCCAAGTCTCTATGAGAGGTGTTTATTTATATTAATCTTCACATTGGATATGATTTCAGCTGATTTCATTCATATAGATGTTTTTTGACGTGCAAATCAATGACACAATCTTTAAAGCCCAAGTTCAGTTTTGGGGATTTTTTTTTATTTGAAAGCTTTATGCTCAAAGATCATATCACACCAATAACAGATTCTGAATGTCTTCGTTTTTTTTGTAGTTATTAATGAAAATTCTCGGGAGGGGGGGGGGTCCCCGGAGGATTACGGGGTACCCCCGAGGATTTTCGACTATATTTTACATTATAGCATCCAAAGGGTTGATAAGGTGGTAAGGTTATCCGAGTTATACCTCATCAGAAAGAGCAGAGTCTGTTCTTTCTGATGAGGTATAACTCGGATAACCTTAACACCTTATTAACCCTTTGAATGCTATAATGTAAAAATATAGTCGAAAATCTCGGGGGTACCCCGTAATCTCGGGTTCCCACCGAGATTTTTCATTAATTAATTACAAACAAACGAAAAACATTCGGAATCTGTTATTGGTGTGATTACTGTTATATGACCTTTGGGCATAAAGCTTTCAAATAATAAAAAAAAAAATCCCCAAAACTTAACTTGGGCTTTAACATACTGCTGATACTAATAGGGACATATCTGCTTTTCATTGCGATGGTTACTTCAATTTAATACATCTTCCCAACAAGCATTGCCTCTAGCCTTTCATTATAAAAGTATGTCGATCTGGCAAGGTCATCGTAATTCATGTAACACCGTAAAACATGAGAAAGAAAGAAGGAAAACATTCGTGCATGACAAATTGAAGATGGCTCGTAGCTACACCACCGTCGACGCTAAGACGACGGAGGGGAGAATCTTTACAACTTAAAGGGGCAGTGACATTATTGAGAGAAGTCAAAATGCCTCGAGAAACGAATGAGTTGAAAGTGAAACGTATGCTGGGGTGTATATTCAGGCTGAAAAGGTTTGTTTTGAATTTGTTTGCTTGAGGAGAAAAAATTCTCAGTACTGAATTCATCTCCCTCCCTGAAAGGTAACACGCCCATATTCCTCGTACATAAATACACCCATTCTTTTGTCACTCTTAGACAGAACATTATCATGGAATGAAAGTTTTCCATTACAAAAACGCTGTGTTCGTAGCAGCAAATTAATATTCTATAATACTAATAGTAAATAATAACCACCCTAGAGAAAGATGATGCGTAAAATATAAAACCGTGACGCTTTTTACCTAATATATTATATATTCCTAACCAACTTTGTGCGCCTCGAAGTCTTAATATTGATAAAGACGTCTTAAAAAATAAACTATATGTCTAACCTGGTTTGCTGAGCATAGATGTAAAACGTACTAATAGTCTTCCTACCAATTACCACCTTCAAGGTAAATTTGCTCAAAGAGATCATTCTTCTAAAGTCAGCCAGTTTGCGGATACTTTCTTTAATTCTTTCTGTTTGTTATCTTTAAGGCAAAGGATTCATTCTCCGCTCAGCTGATCAGCAAAAAGCGCCTGGTACGAGGCCAGGCGTGAATAAAGTCTTTAGGCGCATGACTGAGGATTTCGAGGTAAGCACTTATTTGGAGACTCGGAAAAATCGTCTTCATCGAGGGAAGGAGAATCTTGGAAACTTCACGGCCATAACCATACCGAGAAGTGTTGCGCTGAATTTCTCGAAAATACATTTCGAGTTTCGGTTGAATCGGAAACGTGAGCCAACAACGAATGGCACATCGACATGTATACTGAGGCTTCCATTTTACTCTGGATGTCAAGCAGCTTGACTTCTTCTTCCCCTCCTCCTCCTCATCCTCTTCTTCTTTTTTTCTTCTTCATCTCCTCCGGCTCTTCCTCTTTTTGTTCTTTACTACCACCTTCTCCTCCCCCTCCTTCTTCCTCTTCTTCTGCTCCTTTTTCTATTTCACCTTCTCCTTTTTCTTCTTCTTTTTCTTCACATCCTCCTCCTTGTACTACTTCTTCACCTCCTCCAGCTCTTCCTCTTTTTTCTTCTTTACTACCACCTCCTTCTCCTCCTCTTCCTCCTTCTTCCTCTTCTTCTGCTCCTTTTTCTATTTCACCTTCTCCTTTTTCTTCTTCTTTTTCTTCACATCCTCCTCCTTGTACTACTTCTTCACCTCCTCCAGCTCTTCCTCTTTTTTCTTCTTTACTACCACCTCCTTCTCCTCCTCTTTTGTCTTCTCCTTCTTCTCCTTCTTTTTCTTCTTCTTCTTCTTCTTCTTCTTCTTCTCCTTCTCCTCCTCCTTCTTCTTCTTCTTCTTCTTCTTCTTCTTCTTCTTCTTCTTCTTCATCTTCTTCTTCCTTCTCATCCTCTTCTTCTTCCTCTTCTTTCTCTTCTTTCTCTTCTTCCAAGAAAATAATACATACTGTACATCCTTTTGAAAAATCCTATTACATTTCTCGCAATATGTCTAGATGTCGGATACAGGTCGTTGATGGCTACTGGAATGATGGTTAAAGAGAACACACAGTACTGGTTAGTGGTGGAAAATCTTTCATCAAAATTTCACATTGCCATATTTTCCAGCTGAGAGTAAATTACATTTGCATTATAATGTGGGACTTATTCACTTCATATGCAATAAAGAGTTGAGGAATTGGCAGTTTGAGTACCCGACGGAGTAAGCTCCGTTGCTGCAGTGTGTATGGCAATAATTGACATAGTCCCACATATAGATTTCTGTGTTAGTACTTTGTCAGCAGTGGAGATTAGTGTAACAGATATGTCCAAAACGAAGTGTTCTGTTGTTTTCAACTACTCTCTCCTGTACTGTAGTAACATTTTTAGAATACCATCTGTTTACAGAAGGCTTGAAAGCAGTTGGTATTAAAATGATGTTGTTCTGCAAGTAATCAACCAGTACTGTATATTCTCTTTAAGTCGATGATGCTATTGTATAATGTGCCTCATCGTGGTAAGCAGAAAGGAACAGAGTGTGATAATGGATTGTCGCAGTCGCATTATCATCATTTATACCGTCGTCGACAAACTGAACCTGTGGCAAATGTCAGGATCGTGCAAAAACCCTCCTCGACAGTCGGTCGCCGTGATCGCGAGGTCAAGTGCAAGGACGGAATAAAAATCTGATCCCGTCGTGCAAGCATGCATACCGAAGATCCTGCAACTTTAGAGGATAAACGTTACAGTACTGATCACCGAGGCATTCATGTAGGATAGAAAGAAGACCTCCATGGTGCATTAATGTGATTGTGATGAATGTTACACGAGTTTCTGAGTTTGTGATGGAGTCAATGTCGAAGGTTGTGCTGTTGCTTGCAAGTGAATATTGATGATGTAGTGATATACAGGGGAGAACTGCGCATCTGTGATAAGGCTGCAGTATAACCCTTTCAAAACCAATATCAATTTCAAAGTTTACGAATGGTCTTTGCAATGAATGCTAAGAGGATTAATCTTTGAATCTCCACGAAACAATATTTTTTCAATGCAAGACACCCAGCAAAATATTTCATCTTGATCTTCCCACTTTTTAACAATGATTAAAATCTGACCATATAGTCAATCGTTTTGCCCCTAGATCGTTGGTTCCGTTGAACTGTCAATGACATTATTAATTGGCATGCAAAGAACTAAATATTCTACAATAATTCTACCATTGAGCCTCGGCGAAACGAAGTTCCCTACCGGAAAAAGCACGATGTTGTCCACAGTGTGTTTATATTGTGACAAGAGTGTGAACACAATGTAGCACTATGTGAATTTGGCCCATTTTCACAGTGTAACACTATGATCACTGTGTTCTCTTAGAGGTCACACTGTAACGACCTTGTGTTTTTCTAGCCACTCTGTGGATTTGGCCCATTTTCACAGAGTGACACTGTGATCACTGTGTGATCACACTGTGACGACATTGTGTTCTTTCCGGCAGGGTTGGTTCAGTTGAAAGGGTGCTCGTCATCTAGTCTTTACTTACCAGGATGCTGGTGTAATGGATGACATTATACCATGAACGACTGAACGTATTTCATTGGGTGGGGGGGGGGCACTATAATATTGTCAAAAGAGACACCCGGCACATGTATGTTGGATTAGGGGGCCCCTGAACCCGGTTCTGTCGCCATGCATTGGACAGTACCATGTTACACGAATGAGATCAATGTCTTACTCCTGTTCGTATTTTAGGCGCAATGGTACAATACACCTTTTTTCTCTTAGAAGAATTTTTGAATGATGTTTCATTATAAACTGGTTAGTATAATATACCAACCAGTTAGTGCGTTATAATAAAACGGCTTTTTTATATTCTAACAACTTTGTGCGTATGACAAAGGTCTTAACAAAAAATCTAACTTGTTTGTGCATAATTAAAACGTCAAACTTCGCACACCTTCAATAATTTGTCAAATATTCTTAAAGTCAAAGCCAGTTTGCGGATGACTTTATTTTCGAACGAATTAATTTAATCAAATTAAAAGTAGAATTATGCATTCAGGCGGCTGCTTTAAGATGGTCACAGATGTAGGTTAATAGCCAAAGTCCAAATTTCCAAACGTAAAAAAAATGACATCGGCTATTTTTTATAACCTGTGGACATTTTCCCCTTATTCACCACGACCATGCATGGTGTATCCCTTTTCGCCATCCGTCGCGATTGCTGAGATTGCTCGGTATATTGACATCGATTACAGCTATGTAATAGAGCCACTAAAATCCCTTTGATGTCGGCCGGTCATTTTAATTAAATGTAGATATTAAAGGCCGCCCCGATATAAGCTTCTTTTCTCCCCGTTATAAGAGAGAGAGATACCCGACAACACGAGTACAACTCGGCCCGCGCATCGCCGCCACCAAAGAGGCACAGGGACCGCGCTCTCTCGATAATGCATCGCTAATTCTGGAGGATTGCATTAGACCGGGCCAATAAGCGTTATGATCAAAAGCGAGCTGATTCCAACCGATGAGAGACGTGTAAAGTGATAAACTGTATGGAAAGATTTTTGTCGCATCTTGCTGCTAATAATACCGGCGAATAGACTTCATTGGCAATCGGCATTGTAGCTCGGGTTATAATATTTCACACATTTTTTCCTCGTATAGTGTACGTGAGTGAATGCGGGACTTGCTTTTTAGCAGTGCAACCAAAACAACTAAAATCAAAACCCTCTTTGGTATGTACAATGACATTTGAAATAATGTGGCGTGAGCTGTCCATTTCTAATTTCTTAAACTTAGTGGATGACTTTTGCATGCCTCAAAACTTATATCATGTAAATATTACGTGGATAGAATGATTTTAAAAAAGAAAATACCATTTAAAAACCTTTAGGATATCTGCGGAGCTAGAAAATCGATTTCCTTAGAATTCTTTGATTTGGAGGAAATTCACTTCGCGTTGAAATTGCAGTTGCAGGCGTTTCACTTTTTTTCTTTTCACACCCGGTCACAGTCCGATAGACCGAAGATGCGGCTATACAGCGTGTCCAAAAAGAAATGCCCCTCTTGTATAGACTGCTTAATTAAATCCAAAATCAAGTGTAATTCTGAAGTCAGTGTTCAGATTTAAAGAAAGCCCACTTTATTTTATAACTTTTGCGAAAATTTCATTGGTTTAAAAAACACAGTCTGTTATGTAACAGGATTGCTTTTCAGCCCATTCCAAGTTTGCAGTCCATTAATGCAGCAACCTGAATGGAAATCAGGTGCAAGAACGTGCAGGAGGACGCTGAAAGATTACAAGCTGGACATTGTAGGACAAACCATAAGTGGAACACACTTTTTGAAAGCAAACACGACCAGTGAAATTGAACTTTGATCGGTTTCCATTTAAAAATGTGAATGAATTTGACTTCGGTACTTAATAACAAAAACAGGAACAAGGTATGGTATGCCTATATGGTCTGCATTGCTTTTTATCAAACTTGAAATGGGCTGGAAAGCACCGCTGTTACTTAAGAGCCTCTGCATTCAAAACCAATAAAGCGAGACCTCTGAAATTTTCACAGGAGCTACAAGATTAAAATAATGGGCTTTTTAGATATGTAAACTTAATTGAGTACAAACTTGATGTTGGTAATTGTTCTGTGTTCTATGAGAGGGATATTTTTTTTTCTGGGACACGCTGTAGTTTGTGCGCAACTGCGCATATTAAAATGATCTACCTGAGGATGTGCAAATGAATTAAAACAAAAGAAGAGGGGGAGAAGTGAAAGCTTCGTAACTAGAATAATACGACACACCACTAATCATGCTTTTAAGCCTAGACTTGTGATTTTTTGTCCATCAGATACGCCGTCTAGACTCCATGCATGTATAGGTACCATACGAAGTATTCGGTCTATCGGACCTTCGGTCCCTATAGGGATTCCCTGCATCTATGATGTATCCGATGGTCTTCGATGCAAAACTATCTGTAAATTCTTCATGTTCTTTATACGAACTTCATCAAAACTTCGACGATAGTTCGGACTAGCCTGCAATTCCCTGCATAATAATTCTTTGAAGTTTCCTTCTCCACGTGGAAGCGTTATGATATCTTTCTGCGAGGCGTATCGTTAATATCATAACGCACGTAAACGTGGCGATAAGTGTCTAACATAATGGAACAACAAAATGGATATTACGAGCTTGTGTTTGGTACCAGGTACAGGGGTACAGTTCCCAGGTCCCAGCAATATATTTCATTACTGTAAAATCAACTCCCTGGTAAAATTATACCGATTAACCGATTTTACTGCTATCGTCCAAGAATTCTTTATGAATTACTCACAAGTTTAAAAATATTTAAAAAAGCCATTATTTAATCTTGTAGCTCCTGTGAAAAATTTCAGAGGTCTCGAGTATAAACTTGAAGTGTTGGTAATGTTCTGTGTTCTATGGAGCGGACATTTTTTTCTGGACCACGCTAGTGTATTGATGCGCAGCTGCGCATATTAAAATGATCCTACGCTGCAGGATGTGGCAAATAGAATAAAAACAAAAGAAGAGGGGGAGAAGATGAAAGCTTCGTAACTAAGATAATACGACATACCACTAAATGCATGCTTTTAAGCCTAGACTTGTGACTTTTGTCCATCAGATACGCGTCTAGACTCCATGCATGTAGTAGGTACGCCATACGAAGTATTCGGTTCTAATCGAGCCTTCGTCCCTACAGGGATTCCACTGCAATGATGTTATCGCGAATGGTGCTATCGAAGCAAAAAACTATCTGTAAATTCTTCATGTTCTTGTATACGAACTGTTCATCAAAACTTCGAGACGATAGTTCGGACTGAGCCTGCAATGTCCGCTGCAAAATAATTCTTCGAAGTTCCTCTGCCAGCGTGGAAGACGTTGTGATATGCTTTCTGGCGAAAGGCGTATCGTTCAATATCGTCACGCATCGTAAAATGGATAATGTATACGAAGCTTGTGTGTTTGGTACGCAGGTACAGGGGTACAGTTCCAGGTCCCAGCAATAATATTTCCATTACT
>JZLH01S0181985.1:4372-16904 GCA_001188425.1 Eucidaris tribuloides | reverse complement strand
TGTTGCAGAATTTCCTGTCGCCCGATATAAAATTAATGTGCCAATTTGTATCTGCACATATTGTACTAGTGACAGCATAACTGTCCAAACTTTTGTGTTCTAGAGTGTTTATTTGTCCATTCAAACACTGTCAGATATGTCAGATAGCAAAGATCGACAATTTTTTAAAAGGGTGTTCCACAGTGTTATATAGTGTCTTTAATATCAACGATAATAAATTATACTTGTAGCTACCAAATCTGGTGTTACTCTTCAGCACTCTTGGTATTTCACGTAACTCACCTGGGTCGCAAACATCAAACATATAGCTAGGCCCAGCAGGCCCTAATTGTTTTAATACGTTACCCAATTAACGTTAGATGTTAAACTGAACATTCATGGTGGGGGGGGGGGGCGAATCGTTTAGGAGTGTATACATTTGTCGATAATAACACCTATAAAGTGATAGATGAAAAAGTGAAAATGTTTTGTCATCAAAGGATAACCCTATGATAAAGATGTCTGCGTCTCACAGTTGGTCGATTCTATGGGGATATTGCGGTTGATACGTTGAAACATAAACCACTTAATTATATTGTTTTACCCTCCATATTTTAATATTTCGCAGAAGTTTGCAGCCTTCTATGTTATAATCATGAAACATCATGAAACTTGGGGGCATTGGCTGAAGATAACTACGAAAACTGACCGCTTGTTGGATATGGGCATTTCACTGATGTCTTTCTTATTCCATTGTCTAAATGTCCAGTACGTGAAACATTAGCAAAACATACATTCGTAAAGAGCACTGGCGTATCTAATCTGAACAAAAACATTCAGTGATATGCTCCTTCGTCATGTTCCTTGTTCCATCTTTATCTGAATCACACCGTAAAAATCCGCCTTTACATGGAATGCGACGGAAATGGGTTTCAATCAACACTTGCCCTGTTTGCTTTGATTATTATATAGATCCCCACAATTCCGATATACAAAGTAAATCGAGCAGGTTCGCCGCGCAGACGATGCGTACCGGAATGCTGTGAAGTCCCCGATTTTCCATGTTTCATGGCAATTATTTGGCCACGTGCTGTCTGTGTGGTGTCTTATTGAACAGCGTTGCTAGGACAGCGGGCGGCAAGGGGGCAATTTTGAGACGAGGGCAGAAAAAGCAGATGATTTTCTGGTAGGGAACTGATTGTTGAGGGCTGTTTTGGAATGGCAACTGACGGATGCGCACATGTGTTGTCAGTATAAAAAAATTTGATCCGATTTGAAATCGGTATGCCGTCGCGAGCTGTTGGCACGGGGGGCAACATTATTACTATCGCCGGGCAATAGTCGCGTGGATTTCCCTCCAAATATGGTGATGCGACCTCCGATCCTGCACGCTTCTACCACCGCATCGTCCATATATGGCAAAGGGCTGTGCTTTCCAGGGTCAGATGTGATGGAATGTCGTGTGCCGCGGCGTCGCTTCCCAGTCAACGCGAGGAGGAGGTCCCGTTTTAAGATGACCTCTAAATCTACAAGTACTACCCCGTCTGTTCCCGGTGTGCCGCACACAACGGGTAAACTGTGGGCCACGATACAAATATCGTAGTATTTTGAGGCAAAAAAGGGTTTTGTCAGCACAAAAAATGTGAAGGCATGTGTACTTTCTTGAGTAGAGTATAATGGATTAGTTGACAGCGAGCTAGATTGGATTAATTCACAGACTGACACGGTCGCGTGCCATGAACACGGTTCAGAGTGAAAAGGAAGTTTGAAAAAAATTGGTAAACAGATGAACACTTGAGTAATGTGATATAATGGATGATGGGTGATGCGTGGTCAAACCGGAACTCTTGCATGAATGAAAATCGTAAGATTTTAGAAAGACTTCCGAAAAATCGGTAAACATTTTTTTTTTAAATCGGAAGTGAAGCCGTTGCTCCAAGGTACAAAGTATGTTATTATTCACGAGGTGGCCACTATAAAGGAGTAGAAGTCCAATACCACTTCTGAAGCGAACTATTGTATACTTCCCACTTACTTTGAGTGGATAAAAATGTTCTTTATATAAGGGCCAGACATGTCAATTGAATCATTTTGAAAAGATGCTGTTTGAAGATTACATACTTCGAAAAAAAAGTTAAGAGTTGATTTCGAAATATAATTGAATCTTGACAATTAAATCACTTCATCTCTGTCACATTTCGAACCCGTCACCACGCCATGTTATAGAACATAACTAGTCTAACACATAATTTGATGTCGGGATTCCGAGATGCCGACATTAATGAACTATATACATTTATCAAGAGAAAAGGGGGATATCTCGTTAAAATCATTATGTTGAAACGCCGACCTGCGAACGAAATCTGAACACAGTGAGTATTTTGTTCGTTATACCAGTAGGTCCATGGTTATACCCATAATTATGTGTGCTTCAGATTTACAAGCGGCATTCCGTGGATGACATATTTTGAGTTGGAGGCAGGGGAATCTTTCCCACGGTCATTTGGGTCTGATGAGGATGCGGAACCGAGGAGTGACGAGAGAAAATGGTCCCATAAAATACCGACTCAAGGTCCTGATGAAATGAGAGTTTGAAAAGGATTTAGGAATGGACCGATGGTCACTCGCGTGCCTGCAGGATTAAGTCAAATGAGGACAACGGGAATGCTGATGCTGTCAAAATATCGGAAACAAAGATAAAGAGACGAGAGGAGGGGGAGGTGGGAGTGGGGTGAGCACAAAACACTACATATAATCACAGATGCGCAGAGAATATGAAGAAAGAGGTCAAATACAGTGCATGTGTTATAATTTTGGTCCCTTATACAACTGTCCTTAAAGACACTATATAACAGTGTGGAAGCCTTGTTTAAAAAATTGTCAAACCTTGCTTTCTGACACATCTGGTAGTGTTTGGATGGACAAATAAACACCTTAGAACAATAAAGTTTGGACAGTTATGCTGTCACTAGTACAATATGTGCAAATTCAAATTGGCACATTAATTTCCTATCCATGTGATAGGAAATTCTGCAACACAGCAGTCTGTGGAGGAAAGCTGGAATGGTCTCTCAATGATTTTTACTTTTTAAAGCACTTACTGATCGTTTTGAACTGCAATTTTTTCAGGGCTTCATTTTTAGAGCATGTCAGAGACACTGGTAGCATGGGGAGTCATGTAGCTCAGATTTTTTAAACTAGAAACACTGTTAAACAGTGGCTTTAAAATTTGATCACCATCTTGATACTCTTTGTCTCATACATTCATATGATTACACATTATGCTCGCACGCGCACATATACCCATTAATGTATCAATATTGTGTGTTTTCCCAGATAAGTTATTCTTATTTCTTGAAATTACAACTTACAATGTCAGTTTTTGTTAAGATATGCATCTTCGTCGCTTTCTTTCACTGGATATACATGTATCGAAATTGTAAGTGCATCGTGTTTCAGTTGTTTTAACAGTTAGACATTAATAGAAATGGGAACGAGATTGAAAGATCGACTATGGGTGACCACTTTGAACGCCATTATGCCAAAATTAGTTGCGAGATACAACCCATCTCTATCAGTTGAGTAAATGAATGCGAGGATACAAAACAATGTTGTTTTGTATCGATCCTAAAATCAATTTGTTACACTAAAACATGCTGTGGATATAGTCACGATAGATAATCTGTTTCGAACGTCTTGATCATATACCCCCCCCCCCATTCCCCGAGTGTCGACGTATATTGGAAGTGTGAGGACATGGTAATCTCTTTAATACAATGATATTTTCACTAAAACGGTCGTTCACACATGAATTTGAACCAGGGGGTTAAACCGTTCTTTGCATGTAAACACCAATTAATTTCTCAAACATACTCAGTCGCGGGATTGGTCTACTTGAGTTTTGATCATTGTCAGGTTGTATGGGTTCTTTTTCAAAAAAAAAATAGAATAATATTTGTTCGTTTCGAAGACCTCTTTCACGAAGTAGCACCAAAGATACGGTTTCCCTTAATTATGTAACAAAATTAATGGAAATTGGGTCTCTTCCAAATAGAACACATTCTGTATACTTCAGAATCATCAGTATCTACGGTGTTTCGATTTATAACTGAGTGACACACCGCTACCCATTTTTATAAACGTAATTACTCCTTGGGTGGGGTTTGCATTTAGGTCCTATCCCATTTCTAAGAGACTATAGTAATTTCTTTTTCTTTTATTGTAGCCGATTAGATGTAAATTGCATTTTATATAGGTACTTTCTCCATTTGAAATGGTGAGTTTTCTAGAAACCGCAGCAAACACATGCATACTGTCGTGAAAGAGCCGGTAATTGTGGGTGAGGTCGGTATGTCCTGTAAGTTTAGAACGAAAAATTAACCGCAAAACAAATGGGTAGAGATATCGGTGCATTATTTATAATCACCGCTTTACGAGGTGAGAGACTCGCCCAATATTGTAATTATAAAAAAATGTACATGTACGTATACAGTATCAAGCTCACCGCCTGTATCCAATACAAAGAGAATTAGAGTAGGCATGAGTATCATGAAGTGTGGACATAGTTTTGGTTAACAATTTTACGAGATTCCGTGTCCTCTAATAAAAACCATACCTCGTCAAGAGAGGAGTATAACGACATACATCATTATTTCATGCTACACGGATACCAACGATTCTGCGAATCTTTGGAATATTTTACCCCGCCTTATGTGGTTTACATGGGAGCTCGTGTGGTTATAATTTAATGCGGTCTTTTTTTTTCCTATCGTGTTTTTATTTGAAGATCGTCTCATAAAGAATACCAATCCAATTTTTTGAGAGTGAGCCAACAAAGTCGTGATCATGACTGTTACATAGCCCCCCCCGACACAGACACACAGACACACAGAGACACAGACAGACAGACAGACAGACACACACACACACACACACACACACACACACACACACACACACACACACACACACACACACACACACACACACACACACACACACACACACACACACACACACACACACACACACACACACACACACGTCCCAAATAAAAGAAGAAAATCACCTCAGTTTGAAACTTGGTTCTCATATCAAAGCGAATGATATTGGCAAGAAGTAAAAAAAAATGTCCCAAGAACGAAAATTAGTAGAAATATATATTAATATTTGTAAATACAGGCTGGAAGAATTTGATGGACTTTGTTTACTTGAGGAGAAACAAGCATTCATTTATCAGTATGACCCGATAGAAATTGAATCCATCAGAAAACTACACAAGAACGTCACAACAGTTTCTGATCATAATTGCACATCTAGAGAAATATTTGACCGTATCATTAACACAGCAGAAGCTCTAAACATTAGGCCTATTGGCCTAAACCGAGGACTTCTTCCATTTTTGTCACTTTTCTTTGAAATTCTTCCAAGCACACGGAGGTTATTAACCTATCCCGATCACTTTCTACATAAGGTCATGGCCTGGGCAAATGATTAGAAGACAAAATGTAAACTACGCATGCGCACTAAATAACTCATTTTTAACATCATTTTCTTAATTTGCGATGTGGTTACAATATCAAACATTGAGTTCATTGGACATGGAAAGGAATTAGTCTCGCTTTTTTTTTTCCATGCTCTTTTTAGCAGGGAGTGAAGAGACTGATGTTCTCCCTTGGGGAATGCGGTTGGAGGTTTATGCTGTCGGTGAAATTGATATAATTACTGGGAGCTGGGCGATTGTTGGCGCAGATTTTGATTATGATGTCGTTGACTTTGTGCTTGGTCCTTGTACGCGACAAAAAAGTCGAGTCGGTGATAGAATGCATGGTTCTTCACGCGTGCTTTTATAGAAAAAGAAGGTTTACAAACTTCTGCACATAAAACTATAATTCATTAATCATGTAAACTTATTCAGAATCACCCCAACGAAAGTGTCCTGTTTTTTTTTTTTAGAATCTTGACCAATTTTGATGGATTATTTTAACTTTATAACAAAAACCTCCTATTATTTAATGTTGAAATTTATTACTGATGCTATTTATGCAATTTTCAAAATCACAGAAAATCTCAAGTGATTATTCTAATCTTTTCATCATGACCATAAAACTTACAATATTGTACCGTGTATCAAAACTGTTTGTTTAACAAATAATTGCTCCTCGCTGCTTTTCATCAAACAGGGAGACAAAAACGAAGGAAGACGACGAGTAGGACGAGGCCGTGAGGACGAGGAGGACGAGGAGGACGAGGGCGATAAGAAGGCGGTCGAGGACCAGGAGGACGAGGAAGGGAGGAAGACGACGACCAAGAGGAGGAGGGAAGGGAACGGACGAGGAGAACGGGAAGGACGAGGAAGAGGACGACGATGACGACAATGAGGGAGGAAGAGAACCAGGAGGACGAGGGCGAGAAGGAGGAGGAGGAGGACGAAGGGGAGAAGAAAGGGGAGGACGAGGACGAGGAGGAAGACGAAGAAGATGAGGATGAGGACGAGGAAGAAGAAAAAGAGAAAACGGATATTGAAGACCCAGAAATATGAATAGAAGGTGGATTTCAGCTGAATGTCTACGCAAGTTTTATGAAGTTTGAAAAGTATGTATCAGCTCATTCTTCGACGATTATTAAAGTAAGAATTTAAAGACAGTTTCTTCAAGACAAAGATGATACCTTTAATGCGGAGTATGTGGTAATGAACACCAAGTCGGAATGTATCTGTTAAGTATGGGTAGTTGATTTACCGCTGTAGTTTGCCTCGTTATATACGTTTCATCTTAATAAATACAAGCAGACCTGGGCAGATCATAATTTGAGATGTTCCTCAGCCCGCCACGCCGTCACACCCAGCGACACCAAACTATTCAAATCTTCCCCGGTATGGTGCCAAAAGTGAAGCTTGAATTACAAGCTGCATACGAGTCCTCTGACAGAGCAGTACCATCGTTAGTGCAGATGACAAAAGTGTGCCTAGACCAGGAGTTGCAGAGATGCGAATTATCTGGGTTTCGTTTGACGAAAGGTTATCGCGGAGCCATATCTTCGGACGGGGTTTTGTTTTGATATCGTTTAAGAATATAATTCGCATCAGTTTAACATGGTCATATTTTTCACCTCCCGAGTTTAGTTCGCGAGTATCATTCGTCATCTTCTCATGGAGTCGCGTGTGCGACACGGCGTCCGCAAATTCTGCCGGTATCGAATTATATGTTTTTGTCTCAACTGCCGACGAACATTATGGGCGGGAAGGAAAGCTGTAGGCCTATTTTTTTTTCAAAACTTAATACGAATATAGAAATTGCAGAAGAGGGTGTCAAATTAGGTGACGCGCTCCAAGCGGCGTCCTATTTTAAAGGTACATTTGCGAAGCGTCATTCAACCAAAGTTATTCACTTCCAATCACAATTGATAATCATTAACTAAAGTGAGGTAGATATTCATAAATTCTACGTTATAAAATAACATAGTGTGCAGGTTGCAAGAAAAAAAAACACCATACGAATGTACTATTCTATCATGCTTGTACGTCGATGGTCTCACTATGCTCTGTGGGAAATATCGGTGCCCTATTCTGAATTCTTTAAAACAAAAGATAATGCTATTCCTTTCTTCCTCGCCTATGGGCCTGTAATGTCATAGAGGCGTTGTGCTCAATATGTTTTGAGGGGTGTACGTGCTTTACCTGAGCTACATTAATTTTAGACGCCGCAAACGAGTTCGTCATGTTTTGCCGCCCCTTCAGATACGACGTTATTCGAGGCAATGAATCATACTTCTATCGTTTTATGCCCATCTTATTATACATCCGAATGTTTTGCGCTGTGCGCGGGATTGGACGCAATAGAGTCATGATAGAGGTAGGCGACCAAGTTAATACAGTAACGGGCAACAAAAGAGAGTGACATTTTGTGCCTTTTGTGTATGAATTTTAATGTGTTTTTCTCACAGATCTTCTATTCAATAAGCCTGATACACACCAACCCTATATATCCCTATATATTTTGGTATTATGGGTGTCAAAATACATGTACATGTAGCAGTTCCAAACAGTGATCGGGAAAAAGGCTATATGGGGGAAAAAATCTAAAAGTCTATCGAGAGAAAGTCTCCGCTCTGCCCTTGGCCGCGTTAACACGCATTATGTATTACCTCCAAGGCGCACGCGTTTCCAGCACATTTTACATCGTCATCCATCACTTTAAATGATTCCTCAAAGTAAAATCTCGGAGTAAATGGGAATTGAGGCATCCTTGTGAATGACGTCATCTTTACATACGCTTTACCTTGCAGTCCTAAGCCTCAGGCCCTGTCGTTTTATCACGGTAGATATTCGTCACAACGAAGGAGATAGATTACACGAGAAACAACGACACCGTACAAGCGTGTCCGCATGTGTCCTTCAAAGATGATATTGATAAGAATCTAGTCTAAATCTAATCTAAATATTGTTGATATTTCCAACCAGATGTTTGAGGACACATGATAGAAATAAAAACTACCCGCAGAATTTTCCTAGTTATGGAAGAAGAGGACCCGCACTCCCGTTTCACACACATGATATCTCTACACTTGTTTGTTGGACAAATAAGGACGTCCATGTCTCTGTCTCTCTGAAAACGGACCCAGTATTGTTGTTAGTCCATGTCATTAAACTCAGTGCAGGTATACCACCAGAAACCCGAACGTCTTCACCAAGAGGAGCAGACGACTTGTGCTTGCTTTTCTCCGAATTCGTCGGGTCGTGTTGCCGCCCGAGTCACAATAAAGAGTACAAACTGAAACACGGCCCTGATCAAATCTTTAACCCGTCGATACCACGTTGGTTGGGCCACAGTGACAGCAAACAGTGTTCGACTGTCTAAGGTCAAGGTGGATGTTACACACATTTTGACAAAGTGAAGCTTTATAAAGGTTCAAGTCAACGTTTTGTATCTTTTTCCCCTCAGTAATTATTCCTAAGTGACTGATAAACAGTACCTCAAGAAAGGGTTCATTGTGTCAAATAATCTGTAAGCTTACATCATCCTTTATGCATGGTCGCAGTATATTTGTGATCTCCACTGCATTGTGTAGTCGAATAAAGTACTAATATTTTCATCATTCTCATACCATAGGCCTACACATTCGATTTAAAGTTCATCAGTATTTGTGGTGATGGAGGTGTCGCGGTGCAGTTAGTTGTTCTCTGCCATTTATGCGTGAAAAGCTGGGTTCGATTGCCGACATGCACATATTCGTCCATCAGCAAGACGATTTATCCACATTGCTGTTCCGCACATAGGAGTGAAATAGGGACGTGGTGGATCTTGGGGTAATAATAATGATAGGGTCCTCTGGAAGAATAGTGTTTGTCACTGAAGGGGCTATCCTGGATAAATAAGGCATTATTGTTGCTATCAATATCATTTTTTTAAAGTTATGTCTGTATTGGATAGGCCTACCTTTTTTCTCGATCATATCACTTACACAATCAGTCGACCAGCTTCACATTCGATTAACTTGTGACCAT
This sequence comes from Eucidaris tribuloides, assembly GCA_001188425.1. Taxonomy (NCBI): domain Eukaryota; kingdom Metazoa; phylum Echinodermata; class Echinoidea; order Cidaroida; family Cidaridae; genus Eucidaris; species Eucidaris tribuloides. Next base: position 7,420 of record JZLH01S0181985.1, on the reverse strand, counting down.
GCAGTTTGCATCATCATACGCATAAGCCACAGGTTCGACTTTTGTTACAATTGTAGATCTGCACCTTCGTTATCCCGAGGTCTCACGATTCAAATGTAACCCAACCGTAGCTGATTGGTTTGATCGTTCAATCTAAACGCTGGACACTTGGTTCAAACAAGGGGATTCGGAGAACCCATCTGCGTTTTCCACTGCATGCACTGGTGTTACAAGTCAAGTCACTGACATGGACTCGAGTCGACTCGAATCGCACTTTTGTTGACTTGGCTTGACTCGAGTCGTGAACTTTTAAAATAATGACGTGACTCCTTATGACTCCTCAACGGGTACTCGGAATTGACCTCAGTCACAATTGATTCACAGGGGCTCGAGTCAATATGAGAGATTCGAGGATATAGAAGTGACTCGAGTTTCTACAGTCGAGTGTGATTATTCGTAAGTACTGACACGAGCGATTAATTACGCAGATGTCCGTACGGCGAATTGACCAGTTAAGCCCAGCAGAAATTAGCGAAATGTGACATTTCTGGGTTTAACAACATCATGTTGGCAGTTTGTCATGTTAAATCGCATCAAATAGAACAAACATGACGTCTTTGCTGTCAGAATGTGCATAACAAATTTGTTACGACACAAAAAGTGACTGTTCATCCCGTAATTCCAATTAGCCGACAAAATGCTTCTGATTTACCGGAGTCCCTGGCTGACGATCAATGTGAACAATTTTACAAGTTTAGAAAAAAAAATATGAAAGTATCGCGGCTAAATGCTGTAATCTCTCGTACATAGTCCTCGTCTCTCGCGAGATTGTTCCCGTTCCATCACGTATATTCTGTCGTGTCGTCTGTGATTGGCTCCTTGTTGTTTTCTTACGTTCTTTTCTCCAGGCTACCGATTAGGCCTAATTTGATGCCACCGCGTGCCACTGATAAAACATGTGTAGGCGATGCCGCGCTAAAAATAAAGCGCAGAAACCCTTCATTTACAAAATATCGAATGAAGTGATGTTTGTCTCGGTTGATTACGAAGAGTAGGTTTACAAATTGTATGGATTTGCCGAGTATAGAATGACAGGAGAAGTACTGAGTTTACGACAATATTCTGATAAATATTTTCACTGTAGCGATTCTGGTTTTTACCATTCAATTTCCCGCCATTTTGGTAAAGTGAAGATGCAAGGGAAGACAATGCGCAAATCCACAGTAGAAAGTTCGGAGTTTAAACGTCATGGGTAGTCCTCAACTTGGGCTGAAACTACGCTAGAATCAAGTAAACTATGCAAGGATTCTCCTGTGAAAATCTTGTAGTCAAACGTTGACTCATTCTAAAATAACTAATGTCAATACCCCTCGAGGCAGGCAAACATGCTGTGTGTCTCTCTATGGGTCCTATTTTTATCGTGCCCCGACAGAATTAATGTTCATGCTTGATTCTCCTTAAGTAAATAAATTAGAGACAAATCCTTCCAGCTGGGAGATCCACTCCAGCTGGTGTATAGTTGGTATATATTTCAACTCATTTGGTTCTTGAGGCATTTTCAAGTGTTCCCAGTAATGTCCACAGATAAATGTTTTGGTTTTACCGCCATAGAAACGTCGATGTTGGAGTACGACTAGTGGGATTGTTGGTGAATATGATTGGAAGTAGTGATTGCGTTGGTAAATCGGTGATGATGATAGTGATGGTGATGGTGATGGTGATGGAGATGGTGATAGAGATGGGGATGTTGTTTGCGATGGTGGTACATGAATAATGGTGGTGGTGATAGTGGTTAAGATGGTGTGGTTAGGATGGTGATGGTGGTGGTGGTGATAAATGGTGGTGGTGGTGGTGGTGGTGGTGGTAGTAATGGTTGGTGGTGGTGACGATGTTGTCCTTGACGGGTGGTGATGAGCCTAATGAGGGATGATGGTAAAACAATTTTGGTGGCGATGGTAATCGTAATGGCAATGGTACGGTAGTTAGATGATAGTGATGGTGGTAGGATGGTGGTGGCATTGAGGGTGTTAAGATGGTGGGGCTTGATATAGAAATGGTGACGCTGTGGTAATAATGTCAGTGATAGTGTTGGTTATTTGGTGATGGTAATGGTTATGGTATGGTGATAATGGTGGTGGCAATGGTGGTGATGCAATGTGATGGTGAGGTTAATGGTAATGGGGTAATGATGGCGGTGGTAATGGTGGTTGAGATGGTGGTGGAAGTAGTGGAAGTAGTGATGGTAAAGGTGGTGGTTGTGGGAAGGATGTAGGCAGTGATGAAAATGGTAATCGCGATGGTGACGGCCCATTGTAATGGTCGTGGTTGTGGTGATAATGACGGTGGTGCTTATTTTGACAGTGATAGTGATGATGGTGATAGTCAGGATGATGGTGATGGTGATATTGATCGTGATAGTGATGGTAATGGTGATGGTGATAGTGATGGTGATGGTGATGGTGATGGTGGTGATGGTGATGGTAATGGTGATGGTGATGGTGATGATGATGATGGTGGTAGTGATGATAGTAATGGTAATGGTGATGGTGAAAATGGTGGTGGTGGTGATGGAGGTGGCGATGTTTAATGGTGGATGGTAATGGTAATGCTGACGGTGATGGTGATGGTGATGGTGATGGTGATGGTGATGGTGATGGTGATGGTGATGGTGATGGTGATGGTGATGGTGATGATGATGTGATGGTGGTATTGATAGTGATGGTGATGGTGGTAATAGCGGTGGTGATGATGGTGATGGTGGTAGTGATGATAGTAATGGTAATGGTGATGGTGAAAATGGTGGTGGTGGTGATGGAGGTGGCGATGTTTAATGGTGGTGGTGGTGGTGGTGGTGATAGCGGTGATGATGTGATGGTGATGGTGATGGTGATGGTGATGGTGATGGTGATGGTGATGGTGATGGTGGTAGTAATGATGGTATAATGGTAAGCGTGATGGTAATGATAGTGGTGATAGTGATACTGGTGGTGATAGTGATGGTGAAACTGGTGTTGGTGGTGGTGGTGAATTTGACGATCGCACTGACGATGATGGAAATGGTTGTGGTGG
>JZLH01S0181980.1:622-11084 GCA_001188425.1 Eucidaris tribuloides | reverse complement strand
ACATATTAATACTTTTTGGATGTGCTTTCGATCGTATTCGCCGTCCGAATTGATATTTTATCGGGATACCAGATTCCGACCGGCACGATGCCGTCGGAATCCGGAAAAAAATATTTCCGTGATGACTCAGGCTTATTTTCTTGTGTATGTTTTTAAGCATGACAGGGTTACATTGAAATAATTTCAGATTTTAGATACATACATGTATATTTAATAGCCGTACATATCTTTATTTGAAATTTCCACTTGATGCATTATAGTACATGTACATGTACATAAATCGTTTTGCAAATACATATACATGTAAATGACTTTTGTTAATTTTAACAGCCGCCTTGTGTTTATAAATCACTGTTGGTTGACTGACCTGAATGACGAGTTAATTTTCTACTGGTTACCCTGGCAACGTGGAAAAATTGTAACAAACGTTTATTTCAGCGTGATAGATAATGTATTTCAACATATAGCATAGTGAGTAAGGATGAACTTGCGGTTTCTCATCACTTTGATATCATTGACAGGTTTGACAACTTACTGAAAAAAAACCCCTGTGATTAATGTGTTTGTCATCATTGATGCTGTTGATGAACCCTTAATATAGCACACATAAACATGCATGAGTCTATGCACTATGTAATATTTTAAATAATAACTAGCATGCTCTAGCACAGAAGCTGGGGCTTATTTGACAAATAGAGTACATTGTCCATGACATCAATCAAATAGAGGCTGTGATAACATGATCTACTAGGATGTGATTCTGAAGGCCTTTGATCTACTAAATTATGGAGTGAAATAATTACTGACAGTTTCAATATGTTGCTGTGGCCTTGCCTCAATGTATTCCGAGTGCATTGTGCATATTCCAGTTCAGCGTTTTAATAAATTGTTTCTCTTGTGCGTCAAAATGAATTATGTTTGTTTTTACAGAAAAATGGGGTTGACTTGACGTTTAATGTTGTTTCTTTTAGCATTATCAGTGGTTGCCAGTGAAAAAATACATGGGGGTGGTGGGTTGATTCGGTCCCAGGAAGTCCTAAAAGGGCCCCCCAACATTGAAAAAGTACCCCCTAATGATGTTAATTTATTAGGAAAAAGAGCCTCGGAAATGCTTGTACTTCAGTAGTCTTTTTTTTTTACTTGTGATGTTGCATAGTGTTCCCAGTATTGTTCATCAGGCAAATGTACAGTGTCCACAGACTTAAGACAAAGCATCCTGTGGTTGCAATTCTAATCAATATTTGATTGCAAAATATGCGTGGAATTTGAATAAACAGTGTAGCTTTAGTTCATGAAATAGCACACCATGTTGACTTCTGTTTCGTAATCAAATTATAAATTATCTAGTAGACGTTGATGCTACATGTACGTTTGTGTTGATCATTATAACTGTACTGATGTTTGGGTTGAGTTTGTTTAATTTGGCACTTAATAATGTTTGCACAGTGCACACTAGAAGAGAATTTTACAAAAGCATTACAAATCGGCATCAGTGCAGTCGAAAGTCGAAACTGGTGTGTAATATTCCTCATAATATATTCTCCCACAACTGTATTCATGAATTTGAATATATATTATTATGTGTCTGCCAGAATGATGTAATTCACATAGACATTGCACAGCGTTTGTGTCTTTCTACTGGGCACATGAACCGTATTCCAGAATCCTTGTGTTGTTGAAAAAGTAGTATGATTTGTACTTGTATAACAATATTATTCCCCATACATTAGAGCTAGCTTATGTTCTTCTTTTAGAGAATTAAAGATATAAATCTTTGTTATTTTTTTTTCAGAAAATTTGTTACAGATATTCCAAAATTTAGATGTTATTTTATTTATTTATTTGAACTACAGTGTACAGAATAAAAGATGATCATCAGAATAAACTGTTTGACATCACTGTCTTGTTATGACTGGGCAAATTCTAACACAGGGTATTTGTCTTTGTACAAATAATACACAAAAATTTAATACAGAAATAAAAAAATATATATTTTAAGGGATTGATGGACCAATGCATGGTAAAATTTGATGAAAGAGTAGATCTTGAGTATTGTATCACCTATGATAAAGCTGAAATAACTCTGTTGTTACTAGAGTGCACTGAGAAATGAGAACATTGACTATGAACACTTTTTGAAACATATTCATTTATTTAAATTAACTTTTTATCTTTGCAGGTAACATGGACTAGGATGTGAGTGTGGTACTGCTGTTGTCTACATGTACATGTACGTCTGTTGTTATTTGCTGTACCCGAGCCACGTTTGCCGATAGAATTAGATGCCATGCTGTTTTGTCACGCCGAGTAGCAGCCATCGTTACATCCGGGATTCATCTCCCTACGCACGCCTTCTTGTCAGTTGCAGCAATTTTCATCCCTACCCTTATTGTTTGTAATATTCGACCTTCAGCAGTGCAGCCATTCAATACACAGCGGAAAGGCTCTAATATCATACGGAATATCAAGTAACAAGTTCACTCTATACTACCCTTCAGAAAATCATCCTCTTAGTGTCTCTGCATTCTACAATGCTCATTGATTTCCTTATGCGTGTGTGAGGTCAACGTGAGGTCATACAATTGCGATCCTTATAAATTGTGGAGATGTACAGAAAATATTGGCAAGATGTACAATTTTAATCATTCTGATGTCGGATGTGACCAAATACCCCCGTCCTTTGACATGGAGACTTAAATATATATTCCAGCGTGTTATTCCGATTTCGAATATATATGTGCATCTTTGAAGACCACGCATTTAATCTATCTTGATCGATGGTCACAATGACTGCGACCGTCGTTTTCAAGTGCCACCCGAGCTCCCGCCAGTTTCAGGAGAGGCACATCCACCTGCCGGAGCCCGTCAAGATCGGCCGGTCCGTGGCCAAGGCCCGCCCCGCCCCTGACAATGGAATATTTGACTGTAAAGTGCTCTCCCGGAATCACGCCCTCATCTGGTACGACAACGACTCATCAAAGGTGAGAAAGCTGTTGACCCTTTCAGGAGTATCAGGACCATACTCAGAACTTCACATGCGAATTCAGTGGTGTTTTGTAGCAATGGTACTCAGAGGGTTAATTGGATTATTTCGTTGAATGTCCGGCTGAAGGGCCCTACCATATGTTCCCGGCAGAAGGGCCTTAATAGTAAATTTCTAATTTGAGAAATAACTGCCTTATGTGACATTTGCACTGAACTGACTCACCAAAGGATCTAAAAATATCGCACTACTTTGATTTCATGTGAAAAGTGCCTATGGTTTTCAAGTAAAAGGCAATTTAGTGTTAAGGCCCTTCTGCCAGGAACATATGTCAGAGCCCGTCTGCCAGACAACTGACGATTTGTTGAATTATCTTGGGAGTTTGTCCATTGAAACTGTTGGATATATGTTTTTATTTACTTTTTGGCCAGTGATGTAAATATGCACAAGTTTACATACTGTATTTTGAGAAAATAATAATGATCATTGCACAACTATTAGAATGTATAACAGCCATTCCGTGTAAGTGTCACGCGAGTCACTCATGCTGTGTGTCACGAGTCACAAGCCAGGTTATACATGTAGATCTTGCTTTACGTAATCAGGTTAATCAGGTTTAAAGCAATCAGCTTCACTTATTTTTCGGTTTTGATCTATACTCTGGCTTGTGACTTGTGTGACATACAGAATGTGTGACTCGCGTGACACAAGGAATGGCTGATAAAAATTACTGCTAGTGGTTGTGCAATGTTTCTGTAGCAGTTGCTATGACAACATTCACCAGTCAAACATGTCTTGCTAAAATTCATCCCAACCTTCACCATATCCTAACCCTAAGTGCAAATTACAATTTTACAGAAAAATAATTGACAGAAATGATTATCTACAGAACAGCTGTTGTGGAGCAAATCGTCGGTTGAGAACCAGAAGGGCTTTCACTAAAATACATGACAATCAGAAGGACGCTTATGTCCCTGACTTTGTAAAGTGAAAGTGCCCTTTTGGTTCTGAACAGGTACTGAGTTTAACCTTTCTGGCAGTCAGTACATGATATCTTACTTATCGTCAGTTGAGAACCAGACGGGCATTGGTTCAAAACACATTGACAACCAGAAGGGCACTAATGGCTAATGCTATTGACTTTGTACAGTGATAGTGCCCAGCTGGTTCTCAACAGTACTGAATTGATGCCCTTCTGGCCGGCTGGTAGATATCTTGCATATCGTCAGTTGAGAACCAGAAGGGCATTAACTCAATACACATTGTCATCCAAAAGGGCACTAATGCCATTGACTTTGTACAGAGATAGCACCCTTCTGGTTCTCAACAGGTACTGAGTTAACGCCCTTCTGGCTTTTGACAGCAGACAGCATGCTCGATTGTACCATGATTGTACCAGCCAATTGCTTTGGGGGAAAAACCACCCATTCAAGAAAAGGAATGTTACAGGGAAAATATTCCATACAACCCTGAACTACTGTCTACCATCTAGAATTGGTAAAGTTTTTAACTGATGATCGAGGGCATGCTTCAGTACAAATTGCATGTTTAATAGGATTTAGTATTCTAAGAAGAACATTAACTTGTAGTTTTTTCGAATTCAAAGGAATTCAAGGAATAGATCTGTTTTGCTTAAATTTGCTGGTGCCTGAACTAAAGCAGTAACTGTGATAAGCTGAAAATATTCCATATTTGAATTCAGAAATGTAATATCCTTGACGTTGTAGTATTGGGCCAGTTTCTACATGTTGGGTACAGTTTATTGTCTGGGAAAAATGTACCGTACTCTTTACCAAGGATTCAGTGCACACAAATATAAAAATATCAACAAGCAGAAGCTACATGTATCTGAATCTCATAATTTGATGGTAAAGAAAAACACCCAGTTTACACCATTCATCATTTCGTACACTCAACCTTTCACTGAACTCTTCCTACAATACAGCACACACATGTTTGCAATAATACTGAAATCAAACAAGAACACCAAGCTACTGCTATGATCCATAGTCAGCTACACTGGCAAAATACCTTATTGTTTGCTCCTGATGGTGTCCTATTGTGTGAGCTTCTAGTTTTTTCTTTCATGATAGTGCAAAACTGCATTACATTTTTGAGAGGGTTCGCGAACAATGGGACATAAAGTGCCACTTTTTATTGAAAATGCTCGAAAAAGGAGAATGCTTTGTGTGTGTATAGCATATAATGCAACAGACTTCTTTACACCTCATAGGAGGAAGTGGTTCTTTCTATGAGGAGAGCTATGTGAATGTTAGTTTATTGTTGATGTTGTATACACATACAGTGTGAAGGAGGAGTGGTTTTTAACTGTAAATTAGTGTGTGCAATCTGTGTCTGTGCTATTGCCAATAATGATTTTAACTTTTAATGGTTATTGCAACCATACATGTATAACTGTCAGATAAATGATGATTAAATGGTTGTATAATAGTGGTGGGCGATATTATGATAATATCAAAATTACACGATGTTGACAAAATATCAAATACAAGATAATGATCTCATGATTATTTCAAAATATCGCCAGAGGCACGATATGACCCAAAATACCATTGGTTATGAAAACCTAATGGGGTGCATGCACTGCAGTGGGAGGGACCAAGAAATTCCTATAGTCAGGAATACTCTGCACGTGAGTGCTACTGCCTGTAATCATATAGGTAGAAACAGGGGGAGGGGGAGAGACCTCCATGCTGTTCAGCTATCAAACTTGTGGTATTACATTTTTGAGCAGTAGAGTATTTAGTATAACATAACAACTCTGTCAACACACTGACCACCAAAAACTTACAAAAAATCTGCACCATGAATCTTCTGATCTAGTTACAAGGGGGTCTGCAGAATGCAACATTGTTTTGACTACGTTTTGATAACAGTCCTACAGGACTCACTGTCAAATTTAAAAGCCTAAAATAGATTAATCTTTTTCATCACAAATCTGTTTTTCAACTCTGGTGATAAATCGTGTTATCGACCCCACGATAATCAATGAGGTTTAGATCAAAATATCCCAGCTCTATTGTATAATGGGATGGGGCAGAATTGCTGTATTAGCTGGATCAGTTTTGTTTCATGAAGGAAGGGGACTGGCTTGTGGCATGTATTGTAAGCTATAATCGTGATACCAATGTAATTTAATTTGTTAATTCCCATTCTTGCACCTAAATTCATTTGTGGAAAACATTGTTTCCTTGTGTCATAGCATAATTAAGGGCTGTGGTAAATTTAAACACACATGCATATATCTAGCTCTATTTCATAGCAGGAAATTGTTCTTCTGTATTGCCTGTATCAATTGCAATGGATTTTATTAATACAAACAACAAGCATCTTTTGGCAGATATATGTTAAGAACACTATATAACCTGTGGAAGACATATAACTTAAAAAATTTGTGAACTTTGCTATCTGACATATCTGACAGTGTTTGAATGGACAAATAAACCCTAGAACACAAAAGTTTGGACAGTTATGCTGTCATAGTACAATATGTGCAGATACAAATTGGCACATTAATTTATATCGGCGATAGGAAATTCTGCAAAGCAGTCTATGGAGAAAGTGGAATGGTCTCTCAATGATTTTCACTTTTTTTTAAAGCACTTAATGATTGTTTTACACTGCAATTTTTTCAGGGCTTCATTTTTAGACCATATCAAAGACACTAGTAGCATAGGGAATCATGTAGCTCAGAGTTTTTAAACTGGAAACATTGTTATACAATGCCTTTAAAGTAATTGTTTGAAATTGTAGTGAATTTAGATTTTGTCTAGGTTTGATTTCACATCAGTGTAGCCAGTGACCGGAAATGGTTATGTGGCTATAGACAGGCTATTTTAATGTCCCGTATCAAATTGCTTGAAGTGGGTACATGTAAGTGGGTTAAGTGTGTTGCTGTTTTAGCCCAATGGATTTTTAGCTTTAAAGTTACAGTATTTACAATTTTCATTCAATGTAGCCAAGAGTATGCCGTAGCTCTAGCCTCTGGATATGATAATAATCTAGACACAATTTGTAGCATGTCACAATCATATCTGTCATGATGTTACCCTCCTGGCATGAACAGGAAATGCCACTCTTACACTACACGCAGTTGCTTTCATCTAAGGGAATTTACAACATTTTATGTATACAAAATATTGTATCCATTTGGAGAAGGATTCCTCTTGAACCCCTTCCCAGCCCCTGTCTTAAAATAGATTTTATGTTTACATCAATTGACATTTCAAGATATTATGGTACCATTAAATATGATACTATCAGTACAGGGAAAATATGGTATTATATACCTCATATAAAGATTCTTATCATTGATTGGTCAAAACTGTATAACGTGACACAGCGATAATCTATCTATCATTGCCTCCAGGGTTTAGGGTGCCTGTCACTTGACCTAAGGTCAAATGATAGGCACCCCAAACCCTGTGATAGGTCGTCGTAAACCCTCGATCTTGCCTGCGCGCACACGTACGTACGCGCGTACCTGTATGCACCAAAGATGATACAGCACCCCGTAGCACCTTGGCGCTTTAGGATCTTTGGTACGCACGGCGTTTAGCGCGAGCTAGCTAGCGCGACAAGGTAGCTGTAAAGATTCGGAATAGGCCTACTGATGAAGAGGATTTCAGGATTTAGAACATTTACTGAAGATAGCCGATAGTAAAAATACAAAGAGATATTAAAATCAAGTACCCGGTCTTGTCTTTGAGAATTGAGGATTAGGCCTACTTCAACATGCAACATTGGCGACATCGCTAGGTTAGTACGACTACGTTATTCGCACGGTACACGCGACGACTTCGGTTATCGCACACTGCTATACGCGCAGCGCATGTTGTTTTAACATGATTATGAGTGATTTGATAATGGAATTCTCTTCATACCACACGTAACTGTTAGACTGTGACTTACAGTTAGACTGATTCATGAATCTTTTAGAGGATGAGGTATATAAAACAAATATTGGCTGCTCTGTAATCGGATGGTGGTTTCAATGGCCCATCAACCCCTCGGCTGCGCCTCAGGGATGATAGAAGGGCCGGTATGAACAGCACCTCGGGAGTGATAATTTCCACCACCATCCTCAAGAGCAGTCAATATTTGTATACTATGTACTGCATGATCTGAAAGAATTTGCCCATAAACATGTTATTTACTAGTCTAAAATAAATATACCATGATTGTAAATATAGTGCACTCTCTTTATAAAGAAGTCCTTGGGACCTATGAAATTGTTTCTTTATAATGAAATTTCTTAAATATCAGGGTTGCAAAAACAATAGAATATATGTACAAAGAATATCCAAGTTATCGGACCAGAGATTTTACTTCTTTATATAAATGAAATTTTGTTATATCTTCAGTGTTCTCTATAATGAGAGTGCACTGTAGTCAAATTTATTTGAATGTTGGCTCTGCAGACACTGGATATAAAATACTATGCTCACAGATTTCACCCACTAAGTACTATCCGTTAGTATGGAATCCTATGTTCTTAGATTCGTAACAAGCGAATTAGAGAACAATGCATCCTTTGCATCTCTGGATAGTCAATTGCTGTGAAGTGTACGTTGTTACAACACATCACTCAATTCTTACATGTAGTTACTGATGCTGCGCCGTTGATCTCGTTTCCTCCTCCCACGTGTCCAGTGCTGTAATTACGGGCACCCAGATGCGTAGAGACCCACCAGTACTAGCAGGCTACATGTACATGTACAGTATACAGGTACGTACATTGTAGGGCAGGAATCTTCCTTGCTGTATACAGTGTACTCCTGTAACCATATTACAATCCACTTTTATGCTTCAGCTGTGCACTTCATACATGCGAGAATGATTGAGTTTAGGTCCACAGCAGAGTGTGATTGACCAATTTGATGTGATGGTATTTTGGTATACCATGAGGAGAATTGGTAATTGAATAAAAAATAAGTAGCCCAGTAACCAAGTGTATCTATAACATCATGTGATGTAAATTGATTGATATTTTTTTCGCATGTTGGTCAAGCTTTGCTTTACCTGTGTCAGGAGTGTCGTGGTGGCCATGTACATTGTACATGTAGGCCCTACAGCCCCTACATGTACATGTACTTCACTTTTTTTTTTAAACATAAAATTGAATATTGATCTACTGTCACAATTTGTCAATGCTATGTTTGGATTTGACAAAATATTTTTAGAATTTATATGTAAATGATACATGTATTAACTGCAAAATTATAAATAAATGAAATAAATAAATTGATAAACTAATCAATAATTGAGTTAATAGATAAGTAAAAAAAATAAATAACTACATGAATAAATTAAAATACATAATTAAATAAATCAATATGTGTAAATTAGTGAATACATAGATAAATAAAAAAATAAAAAATAAAAATGATAAATAGATAAATACACCTGACACAGGCTGACAGTGTAAATAGATAACATGCAAAGAAATGAATAAACAAACACATGTAAATGAAAACAATGAGGATACATGTAGGTACATGTATCAACTGTACCTGTCATTCATGTAGATCATATTTTGAGTCCCCCTCCCCCCCCCCTTTGGGTGTGGTGGGGAGGGGTGAATTAATCAATCACTGATACTTTTCAATATGTATTCATATTAAGTACAGCAGCAGATTTCAAATTCAAACAAGTTCATCAGATTCTTTCCGAAGACTTCCTGTAGTCAGTCAGTACTGTGCACATGCTGTACTATGCTGTAACTGTGGTTTCCATTTTCCAGGCTTCAGCCTGAAGATCATTCATATATCCAGTCCAGATCGGTCTTTCATCGCTGCTGCTTTCTCCCCATATCTGACTCATATGTTGGTTTAAAAAGTGCAAGAATAACAGTGGGCCTTGCCGCTATGATTTTCCCGTTGTAAACAAGACGAGGCTCGAATAACAGAAATTGAATGAAATAGGCACCCACTTTCACACTCAATTCACAATGATTGCTTTCTGAAAATGGAATGCACTGACGGAGTCATTTTCAGACACATTTCGAAATGTAGAATGATTTGTACACAATTACATACTGGATATACGTGTGCAGATTAACGAGCATACATGTAACTGCATGTGTTTGTCAGTAGGCCTATGTGTGTATAGTTCACAGTACAAAACTCTACATACAGTATGTGTGTGTGTGTGTGTTTGTAAGTAAAGCCCACACATTTGTTTTTGAAGTATTTTTTTTTTCATATGTTTTTATAAACTGATATTAAATTAGATATTGATGACGGAGAAAGTATTGTGACAATGGCCATCATTTCTTCTACAGTAAGATTAAAAATATTTTGCTAACAAGTGCTTGTGGCCTACATGTAAATCCCATAATAGAATTCTCAATGCTGAGTATTGCTACATTAATGCACATTCTGAAATCAGGAAGGTGGAATTTTATATTGAGCCCTTTTGGAGGCCCATTGTGCTACCCAGCCTAAATTGCAGGTCATA
>JZLH01S0181974.1:122996-137891 GCA_001188425.1 Eucidaris tribuloides | reverse complement strand
AGGCCTATACAATGCATATGGAGGCAATAAAAATTTCACGAGGTATCCCAAAATGTATCCCGCATATGTGAATGCACACAATTTTGTATAAACCTAATGAAAAATATTTGAAAATAAAAGTGAAAATAAACAAAATAATGTAACATTTCAATGTTATTTCATTCCCCCAATTGCTTAAATTATTACATGGTTCTTATTCAAAATCATTTGAGATGATTTTCTGACAAGAAACACTCCTTCTAAAACTTGAAAATTTAAATTAACAAAGTTCTTCATAAAAGGGAATACAAGAAAAACAGACCAGCTAAGCCAGACCGCCAGGCAAGCCAGTGAACAAGACACCATATCTGGCCATTCTCTGGGCCGCCAGCCAAGGCTAGATTTCAGTGGCTAAGTAGCCTATTGAGGTTGTTTCCAGCTGCTCCAAATTCGCCACTTTTTGACCCAAAAATCAGGTTAGAATTTCAGAAACATGATTTCTTACAATCCTGTGACATATCTGTGGTTGAATTTATCACTTTCAAGTGCAGAAATTTACCACCAAAATCGTAAGTTAGAGCTTGAAATACGATTTTTACCACACCATTTAAAACATGTGGGACTATGCATTTGCTGAGGAGCTAACTGGCGCGAATTTACCGATATCTATGCAACTTGTAGAACTTTAAAAAATGTCATTTTAAACATTCTGCTCACCTTCTCTGCTACTTGCAGTAATTCTTTATTGAATTATTTCCAATTATCTTTAAAGTTTCTTGCTAAAGAATTTGTGGATCTTCATTACTACTTTTCTTGATGGGCAAAGCTTTCTCTTCCTGATTATTGGAAGTGCACTGCACTGTATGCTCGATACGTAAATAGAAGATCGACTTCGCTTCCAGGCCGATTTTGACGTCTTTGGAAATCACATACTATGGCAAAATTGCCGAGATTTTTTAGCTGCCTTTGCTCTGCAAAAATGACTCGATTATTTCTTTTACTGATTTGGTATTTTTTAGGATTCGAGCTATATTAACTCGGGCAATAAAAATATATTAGCTGTCAAATTTCCGGGCCTGACGAATTTTGATTAGGGTAATTGGGGTGTCAACTGGAACAAGTGGTTTTAACTGAAGCACTGGACAATAGATTGGCCTCAATCAGAATAAATTGGCATATACTAGCCGAGATTCCCACTTAATCCGAACGCCATATGTTTGCTTTCGTTTCATTACCAAACTGGGTACCGCACGTTAATGATCAGATTAATGTCAAATTTATACCAACACATAAAAGAGACAGAAAGTTGATAAAATAATACTTAAATTTAAGGGTTATAAATTACTATCTAGGAAGTGTTATTCTCTGGAAGTCACAGAAAAATTGAAAATGTGTTTTTATTCTATATCAAAGAATCGCAAGATGAAGTACAAGTGACGAATAAATTACATGAATAATTAATGCAAATAGCATGTAAATGATGGTATTGTTTACACGGTGTTCCAGTTACCCAACTGATCCCCTTCTGGGTAAGTGACACGCTGACTGAATTTGATTTGTCGAAACATTTGAAAATTATTTTTTTTAGGTTTAAATATCAATATTACGTAACTTGTTAAGTTTCCGCGGTCTTGATAATTAAAATTTACAAATTCAAAGTACTAATTTGATTAAAAATAATGATTTTGTACCTAAATCCCACTTTTTGATTAGGTTGATGGAAAAACGTGAGAAAAATCCTGACTTTTCAATTGCACTATAAAAACATAAAATGACAATTCTGTATTAATTTTTTATTTTTGCCAAATATATTGTGTAAAGGCAACTAGTGCTTATAAATAGCGAAACAGCTAATGAAAAATTAAGGTTCGCTGCAACAAATAAAACCCTGTTCACTTTACCCCACCCACTGTTCGAGTTACCCCCACGGGGTTGTCAACTTGGGGTAACTGAACACTGCAATAACTGTTTTGTTATTTGTAACGTTATGGTATTTGATCACAACATAGTTTAAAAGGTTCATCAGACAACATACTTTAAATTAAAGTAATATTTTCATATTATATTACAATATCTTTGCTTTGATGGCTCATTTAAGCTTAAGTGTTCCAGCATACCCCATTTTATCCTAACTGATTTGAAAATCGGCGCGCTCCAGAATAATTTTCGGACGGAAGGCGATTTTTTAAGTTGTCGTTCTCTTGTTTTGTAATGAGCAGCGCAGCGCGATCTTTGCTTGCTGATTTGAAGGAAAATTAAACACGCAAGGTAATCCATTCAATTTTTATCAGCATAAATCACATTGACTACTTTTTGAAATTTTTTAGTTGCCGCGATCGGCCACAAACCTCCTATTTTGAATTGTGGTGGCCGGCTACATCCAATTTGGTGGCCCCCGGCACCGGAGCCACCTGCTAGGTCGACCTCTGCTTTAATTGGTACATACATGTATTCTAGGTTAAGTACGACAGCTAGTGGTTGTGATATTAATAATCTGGACTGGTGCAAAGTTAGTAATATGGGACTAACTAGCAAGGTTAAACGTCACAACTGAATTGGACTTTTAATCATATTTAGCATAATCAAGAATAACTGAAGTCAGGTAGAAGGTTAAGTCATAAAAGTGGGCGAAAACTATTAAAAATCAAGCGAAGGTTTAAGTAGTCAAAGCCCAAAGATCCAATAATTTTGCTTCATTGTCATTTATTCTAGCATATCATTAGCTACTAGTGTCCAATTGGTGAGTGCGTTTCCTATTGAAATTATTCACGTGATAAGTAATCTATGATATTTTGCTGAAATTAATAATAGGTCCACATGCTAATTAGAGTTATAAGTGGTTGAATTTTGTTTGTTAATTCAAGCCTCTAGCTCAGGAGTTCTAACTCAAATTTGAGCCCATTTAACAGCTCTTGCATGGTAAGCGAATTCAAGAATATTTTCTTACTCTAATTCTGCTCTTTCCTTGGAATTTGAATCCAATCTACAGGGACCTCCGGGAGAACCAGCCACAGCTCTACCAGGAATCAAAGGAGAACCAGGCCGACCTGGTAGGCCCGGCGTACCCGTAAGTACTTGCCCCTCTCTCCCTTCACATGGCGACTAATTCTGTATTTAGAAAAGCAGCCATGTTCACAACAATTTTCAATCTGAATGAAAGAAGTTATTCAGAGAGGTGAAATGTAATGTAATAATTTTTTTTTCGTATGTCAATCTCTGTATTTTAAGATCGCATATTGCTGATCTATCAATTATCAAACGTCAGAAAAAAGAACCATAAATTCTAGGCATATAATTAGCTACTAGTGACCATTAATGATGTGCCAGAAATAAGAGCGTGGGTAGTTGTTCCAATGTTCATCGTGTCACAGTAACCGTAACCAGGGATAGCCTGTTTGGTTTGTGTCACTGCCCTAAAAGCAGTAGGATAGGGTTGAGTCCCGTTGGCTACTTTTTTTATGACATGTTAGTAAAAAATCATAGATCATCAGTTTGCGATCTTAAAATACAGAGAGCCATTTATGAGAAAATGTGTTCCATCACAGTTTCAAATCTACTGTCAAAACATTTGAGGAATGAAGATTTGTTTTATGGTAATGTTATGTTATAGTACTAGCAGAAGGTGATAATAATATAATTTATCATTTCTTTACAAAATAGAAGGGAAATTGCTGTGTGTCTTATGGACATTTTTGCATCACACACAGCACATGGCCTTGTTACCATAGTTTCAGTGAAAAATGAGAATTCACTGCAGCTGACCGTATTACCTTTACTTAGTACCACACTGTGTCTCAAAAATAATTGTGCAAGTCTAAAGCGCCCTCATTGGTAATGAGAAAAACATGTTTGTGACGTCATGCTTACATCACCATCAAGGGCATAGTCTTAGCTTTCAAATGCCGTTACTTCAGTTTGCTGTTTTAATCCTGAGTTAACAACGAAAAGGTAAAATAACAAATGTGCCACTTTTACTACAGTCACTGATGGCATCAGGCCCTCTTCCCGTAAAAGTGACACAATTGTGATTCCACCATTTTGTTGTTTACAAGATATCTTGAGATTAAAACAAGCAAATTGAACAGAACAAACAGCATTTGAAAGCTAAGACTTTGCCCGTAATGTTAATGTAAACATGTGTCACAGCAGTATTTTTTAAATGTCAAAGAGGGCACTTTTTACTTGAACAATTTTTTGAGATGTTCTGCAGCATATCTCAACAAATTGTGCAAGTAAAAAACGTCCTCTTCGGCATTTAGAAAATTCTTTTGTGGCACGATGCTTACATCAGCATCAAGAGCAGAATCTAAGCTTTCAAATACCATTAGTTTTGTTAAATTTGCTTGTTTTGATCTCGACATATGTTGTAAACAACACAAGGGTGGAATCTCAATTGTGTCACTTTTACAAGGGACTGTGGTAAAAGTGGCACAATTGTGATTTTACCCTTTCTTATTTAAATTGATATATCTCAAGATTAAGACAAGGAAATTGAACAAAACGGTATTTGAAAGCTAAGACTATGCTCTTGAGAGTATTTTCTTATTGCCAAAGAGGGCGGTTTTCACTTGCACAATTTTTTTTTAGACACACTGTATAAAATGACCATAAGAGATATCTTCATGATGTTTAATTATTGTGGCAAGACTGAAAAATGTAAAAATTCTAAAGTTTTGAATACAGAATCATCTCCTCCAGAAATCAATCTTCAACAAGAATTTGAATCATAACTCGCACCAAACCTGATGAAAATATCACGCCAATATTTCTTGATCAGCTTTGGGTTCCAGTTCAAAGGATTGTCTTCATAATTCTCCCTTTTATGTTCTGCTGCAGTCGTGGAATTGCTCTGGCCTGTTGTTCCAGCAACAGATTTCTTTACATTCAATCTGTTGTCAAAAGATCATGGAGTACAAGATCTTTTTTATGTGCTGGACCACATCCGTGGAATAAACTACTGGAAGAAATAAAAATAGCTACCTCGTAACTCACTTTAAGTCTGTTTTGAAAATGAAGACTGTAGAATATGAAGTACTTAAGTCGCATTTTGAAGAAAATGAGTTTGCGATTGTTTTGAAGTCGTTACATGCTAGGAAATTTTTTGACAAAATTTTGATCAATGTGTCCCTTCCTAGTAGGGGTCAGGTCAGGGAGGGGTCAACCGGGGTCAAATATTTAACTTGGTCTAATTTCTTCAAAATGTATCTCAAATTACTCGACTAGTTACAAGGATTAAGAAAACATATAATTTATCATGTCTTCCGTGCTGTGTTGATGAGATATTGGGTCACTTTTGGTCAAAGGTCAAATGAGATCAAATTACAAACAATGTTCAAATTCGACAAATTGCAGATCAAATTGTTCATCTTACTGAGGTCATTCCAGAAATATATACAATTAAGTGTTTTTGACATTCATTTATTCGAGAAATGCATTTATTTTCCTCAGACCCTTGTTTTTAGGGGAAGAACTACTTAAGTCCACAATATTGAGTCTTGATCATTGGAAATTAACAAGTGTGACAATGTTTGTTTTTGTCCTATATTCATCTTTAATTGTGTCAATTAACTTCACCAGGTTTAGATGTACAACTCAACACAACAATTGCACGACAATTGTGATGTGTAGATAAATTTGAAAACTTTGAGCCTTTGTTTCTCAAAAGTAGTATTATGTGACTTCAGTACTTCTTATTCTACAGTCTTCAAATTTACCCCATGTAAACTGCTTTTAAATTTTTAAGTTAATGTTCATCTTTTACATGTATTAACTCCTATTTCATTCAAAATGTTTATTTTTCATGAGAATTGGGTATGAAATGAATTAATTTCTTTTTATTTCAATGTTCTAGGGATCTAATGGACGAGATGGACTACCGGGAGTCAAAGGAGAGAGGGGAGATGATGGTAGATTTGTAAGTATCCTGATGTTAACTCTTAAAATGTCCGGTGATGAGGGCATTTTTGGCAGTGGATCTCATTTGCAAACATCCCTGCAGACCAGGAAAAGAAAACCCATGCCCTTAGGCTAGAATTTGAAAAATGTGAAAGAAAAACAATAGCCGTTAAGTGTACGTTCTAAGTTATGAATTTTTTTCTTGCGGGAATAAATTCAAATCAGAGTCTAACGGTTACTATAATTCCACTAAATTGAGTTTCTAGCTCGTTTATTTTGCTAAAGGTTCCCAGATGGCATTTTCTGCCTTTAACTCTTACACTGCCAAAGGTGCGAATATGCACCATACAGTAATGCATTTGGTACTTAAAGGAAAACTGTGTGCTTAGGAGTGGTTTTCATCTTTGGTTGGAACTATTCTAGAATCAAGTAAACTATGCAAGGATTCTGCTGTGAAAATCTTGTGGTCAAACATTGACTTATTCTAAAAGAGCTAATGTCATTATCCTTTGTTGCAGGCAAACCTGTTGTGTAGCTTTTTGTTTGATTAATTTCTATTGGGGCTGAATAGAAATAAAATACTGGTATGTTTGATTCTCCTTAAGTAAACAAATCAGAGACAAATCTTTCAAGCTGGGAGATCCACTCCATCTGGTGTATAGTTGGTACATGCATATATTTGAACTTATTTGGTTCTTGAGGCATTTTCAATTGTTCCCAATCATGGCAGTAACCTTTAGTTTAAGGGCATTAACATGATTGGGAGAAGTCAAAAATACCTCATGAACCAAATGAGTTGAAAAATATACATATGTGTACACCAGCCGGAGTGGAAGGCTAGAAAGATTTATCTTGTTTTTGGTTACTTGTGGAGAAACGAGCGTTCATTTACCAGTATTGAATTAATGTGGTGCCCTGATAGAAATTGATCCTGTACGAAGCTACATAACAAATTTGGCTGTCACAATGAGTACTGATGGTGATTGTTAAAAAAGTAATAAACATTTGACCATGAAATGTAGACAGCAGGAGCCTTGAACAGTGCACTTGATCATAGAGTAGTTTTATCCCAAAATAAGGATCCCCCCATCCAGCTATATCCCTTTAACCCTTAAAGTGATAGACTAACATTGTGGAGCTTCAATTTAAAAAATTGTCAAATTTTGATATCTGAACTACATAGTAGTGTTCATATGGACAAATAAACACCCTAGAATAAAAAAGTTTGGAAAGTTACACTGCCAATAGCAAGTTATACATGAATAAACAATTAAAATTCGGGGCGAGTTTAAATAGCGTAGGTGTACACACAGTAAGTCTATGGGAGAAAGTGGGCAGGTGAATCCGATCAACGTACGATTTTCACTTTTTTAAAGCACTAAATAATCATTTTGAAATACAATTTTTTTCAGGGCGTCATTTTTAGACCTTATCAAAGACAATGGTAGCATGGGGAATCATGTAGCTCAAATTTGTTTAATTGTGGTAAATGTTAGCCAATACCTTTTAACATGTCCAGCATCTGTACACAGTATCACGTTGAGCAACCTTTCAAACAAATAGTGTCAACTTCAAATGGCTAACTTTTGACATATATACACAGTGGTGAACATAAAACTGTACTTTTTCCAACAATGCAATTTTTCTTACATTTTTTTGAAGATTAATGTGTGGAAACATACTTTTCTATTTCTTGGTGTAAATGAATAAAGAGATCCTTTTTCTCTCAAAAGAATATGATATACCTGATGGCATAGTATGACTTTGTATGGCATCTCTCAACTTATTTTCCCCCTCACCCCCACCCCCTCCGTCATCCCACCCCACTCCCTTCTTTCTCTTGGTGGCAAAAGCTGTCCTCCAGTGATATTACATGAGGCAGGTGCAGTGTTATTGGTGTGGGAAAGTCCATCGTAGATTCTACTTCTTCACATCTGTTGCTGCTTTCAGAAGCCTCAATAAACCCAGCGAACAGGCTGTCCAGTGAGACTAGGTGGAGAGGTCAAGAAAGGGTGACAGATTTCACTTTAGGAGGGGGAGGTTGAGGGAGTGTGACAGAGAGCTATAAATTCCAGCCATACTTTGCAATCAGACCAACAGCTGTGCATCATAAATCAATATAATTCAATTGCCAGAGGCAATGCCCCAGGGATTGGGGGGGGGGGGGATGGGGAAATGGATACATGTGCCTCTGAAGAAAAAGCCCTTGTGTTGTTATTGCTGTTGTTGTTAGGGAGAGATAGTTGAACTTGAGGGTGCACACAGGTAAAGGCAGCCCCATTGTTATATATTATCTGATTGGAAGTTTGATTTTCACTGGTTTACAATGATAAAATACATATGAAATACAGTATCATTTCAGAAACTTGACATTAAACACATGGCATATGAACAAACAAGAAAAAGAAAATACAAATTATTAATAATCTTGAACAAAAAATTAATTATCTCATTATGATGTAGTAATTTGCTTATTAACAGTTTACACATTGCCAATATATATAAATTTCATTTTATAGCGATAAATCAGTATTATTAATTTTACTTTCCTCTGCTTAAAGCAGTTACAGAATCATACTGTCTAGGCCCCAAATTTACAGAATCACCCTTGTAATATGAACATAGGGTTTAGGGCATGAATATAATTGTACCGGTGTGTTGGCTCAGTTGGTAGAGTGTCCGCCTCACAACCGGGAGGTCGGGAGTTCAAGCCCGTTCAAACCCCGGCCGCGTCAGACCAAAAGACGTTAAAAGATGGGAGTTGCTGCTACCCTGTTTGGCGTTCAACGATTTAAGGGATAGAGCAACGTCGATCTGATGCTGCTCAGTGGCTGCCGGGCCCACGATCAATTGGGCAAAATGAATTTTCGGAAGATTTCTATTTGTGATTTCGAATAAAATATGGATTATTATTATTATTATTATTAAACCAGCTTTTCTCTCACTCAAAGAAACTGTTTCTCTCCTCCACTTTTATGTTTGACTATGTCCTCATTTCCTTCTTCTCCTCCCTATGTTTGTTTGCTTATCTGTCCAAGATTTCCGGGGGACAAGTTCAGGCCTTCAACTGGTCCTATTTTTATACTTTTTTGTACTTTTTTGTGAGCTTCCTAATTTTCCTATTTTTCCCCCTACAAATCCTTATTTTCCTACTTTTTGACAAAAAGCCCTCCTTTGCGAAAGATTGAATATTTATTTGGAGTTGAGTAGTCTCTATAGATTGTTGATGAGAGAAGTGCAACTAACATCATCACCCGTTCATGAACGAAAATTTGTTTCTGTGGATTTCTGCTTTTTCGCCAATCTTCGGAAAATGTTTTCGGGTATTCCATATCTTTCCATTTTCTTCGGGGTTACTATTGGTGAATTGAATCTTTTCCCACTTTTTGAAAATTTTGCTCCTAATTATTCTGTAAGTTATTCACATGTGTTTTTGATGTTTGTTTGTTTGTTTGTTTGTTTGTTTGTTTATCCAGGGTTTTACAGGAGACAAGGGAGAAAAAGGCAGGAGAGGTGAACCTGGAGTTTCATACGATGGCCAAAAAGGACAAAAGGTGACAAAAAATGGCTACATATCACTTGAAATGGGCTTGGATGAGTCATACATTAGTCGATACATATCACAATATCATCTTCAGGTTGAAATTGCATAAAAACACAAAAAGCATTCTCTGTTGCCATTAATGACACATCATATATCGCAGCCCTCAAGACACCCAAGCACATTGCCTGCTTGCCCGGGGCAAGTAAAATTTCACATGGGGCAAGTAAAAGCTCAAAATGTTATTGGCTAAGTAAAATTTGTATCCTCAAATGAAAAGAAAATTTCTAGAATCTTACCAAAAGTGAACAAAATATGTGTCAAATTTTTTATTTAGTTAACTTGTACTATTTTCAGCATTATTTTTTCATCAAATACTTCATCTTATGACTTTTAAAATTAATAAATTATAGCTTTTGCAACCCCCAGAACTGAAATAACAAACTTCCAATACTTAGTGGTTGAGAAATAATCTTTATTTTTTTTATTATTGTTTATTGTTGGGCAAGTACATTTTTCATTTGGGCAAGTTAAAATCTGAAAGTTATAATTTCACTTACCCAATGGGCAAGCAGAAAAAAAGTTACTGTGGAGCCTTGACATATAGAATTATCTTTGATCAAAGTACAATCTGGTAATGTAATCATTTTATCATTGATGATATAAACATTCTTTCCTTTTTGTTTTCTATTAATTTTATTTCTGCTCTGCTGACGTCAAGAGAATTTCATCTTCTAATTATTCTGGGAATTTCTTGGAATCTACAATTCATATAAGTTGATGCTGTGTTGGGCAAGCCTTGAGCAAGCCCTTGAGTTGTAACGGACAACCTTTGCTTCAAACATACACAAAAATTTGAATATGCTACATTAGTTAACTGGTAAATTGTAGATGACCTAGCTGTTACACCTTTTTATGTATACTGACACAATAAAAAGAATACCTGACATAAAAGAGATATCATTAAAGTTAACTGTTTCTCATGTTTTTAGAATCATATTTTCAATTGAACTACAGATGATTTTTGTAGTGTATGGTTTGGAAAAAGTCAAATGGTGAATCTCTGCAAGATGGCACGATTCATCAGGTCATTTATCAAAACTATGAGAAAATCTTATAGTGCAAGTTGTATTATTGATGAAACTTTGAATGCTTCTTTTTCAGGACTGTGAGATGTCTTCATTTTACCAAGATTGTGAATATAGAAGAGGGAAAATGTGGAAGAGGATATCAAGGAGTCAACATTGACAATAACACACATATAAAAACCCCCAGAGGTTTACATGTTTTCAGACAGACCCTACCAACTCAATTGTGGGCTAACCTTGTGTGTATTGATAATTACTAGTATCAGTCACTTTAGCACAACTCTTAATTACAAGCCAAATGTCACGATTTTTGTTTAAGGAAGACGGCAAGTCAAATTGTATTGAATGTCACCTACAATGTACATTTATTGCAGCCCCCCCCCCTCCAAAAAAAAATAATAATAATCCCACCCCTGAACAAATGAACAAACAAAAATATGATCAAGAGGGTGTGGGCGTTTGAAAGAATTTAGTTCAGTGGCTGCAACACAACAACTTCATTGTTATGAGAGATACACCCATATCACCATCTGTCTACATCAATTTGTATACTTTCAGGTTTCTGCTTTAATGCTCCTTTCAAAGTGAAGATTTCTAGATTGCTACTGATATTATCTAAATGTTGTTTTGTCAATGAAATGTTAATAATTGATGTATTCTTAAATCTCAGTTATACATCAGTCTTAGTAATAATATGATGTTCTTCCACAGGGGCATACTGGGCCTGCATGACTAGTTTCTATTTGTTGCTCTCAAATGGAGCCAAAATCCTTAATCCCATTAGTCCCATACAGATTAACTTTTGTGTTTTCTTTAGTATGGGGCATATCAATTTCTAAGCGATTTTTTACTTTCTTCATGGTCCACAGTTTTGCAACACAATGGTAAACTGGAACTGAAACCGTCGTTTTTGGCACATTTTTTGCCATTGTAACAAATCTACAAGCTTTATATACTATTGAAACGAGATTTATGATAATCAAAGGTTTCTCTTTAAGGTTAGATCAAAGTATGTGACCGAAGTCAATGTTATGACAAGGGGAATTGATTCTAAAGACTTCCTTTTTGGTAAAAAATCTCATGGAAGATCCCCGTTTTTCTAATTTTTTCTGTCTTTGCCACTTCATAAAATGAAAGTGCGAGATCTGTAAATATATTGAAGATGAGGATATGTAGTGGGAAATCTGAGGATTCTAAAAATGTAAAAATCAAATTTTATTGGCTAGGAGAAGGCCCACGAAATTGGCAAAAACCAATCACAGACACCATTTTCTCTCAGTCAAAAATCCACGCAGTCTTTATTATTATGCGTTCGAGAGTGAATGTGAACAATGACAGCAGTCCTTCGCTTCCCTCCTACACAGCATGGTGTGAGAGCAGTGATGCATGACCTGTGCGAAACCTCGTATTTTTCTGTGCAAAAGAGTATCGTTTTCTGTTGTTAAGAAATTGATATGATGTAACTGCCCAGGATTAAGAGGGTTAATCTCAGTACAAACATCAGCCTGAGTCTTTGTTTTTCCACAGGGACAAGTAGGGCCCGAGGGCCCTCCTGGTGAGGCCTGCACGGACACCGGTACCGGGAAGTGGAACTACATACTCTGGCCCTCCTGGTCAGAAAGGAGATCAGGTACTGAACGTAGCTTAGAAATGAGTATCGTGAACAATATTTGATCTAACCAATTCTCATCACATGACTTTGAACTGCACAGGGCGAATTAGGTCCCCCCGGCTTGCCAGGGGAGTCGTGTAATGGCTCCCAGCTGATTGGAAATGAAACCACGGTGTTCAAAGGTCCTCCGGGAGCGAAAGGCGAGAAGGTAACGTGTAATGCTCTTGACCTTTGACCCTCGCATGATCATACTCACCATCTTCACCATCATCATTGTTCGACATCTTCATCGACGTGTGGACTGCCTGATTCTGCATCGTTCCCCCGCCTCCATTTTGTTTCATTCTTCAATACTTTGACAGCATGACTGCATCCTGGATTTCATTTTTTCACCCCCTTTCTGACTTGTGACCTTATACACTAGTTTGAGCAGTAAGTCCAAATTGGCACCAAAGAACATGATTTACATTGTTCTGTAAGCTCCAATTTTGTTTGTAGTCACTTCTGTACAATCATGATCAATGTTCATGGTGATGTTTGACTTGGTTGAGTTGAATCAAAAGAGGTTTACTGGCACTGAAAGTGTACCATGCCAGTTTTGCGATAAATTAAAAATCATAAGCTATAATCCCGCACAATCATTTTCACGTTTGCTGATTTTCGAGTTGTTACACAAAATGCCGAGACCTATACAATTTCAGACATAATAGCTGAGCCTCATGTTCTGCACCTGCTGCTTCAAACCAATGTTTAAGGTCAAAGGTCACATTTTGAATTTATTCTGCTTGGTACGACATTGCCAATTACGTTGAGTAGTAACTAGCCTCAGTCCATTCGTGTCCATGACTGACAAAAGAGAGCAAGTGACAAAAGAGATGTATCCTGCATTCTGACGTAAGTTTGACCGACTGTTTTGGTATTATAGTTTTCAAACTATTGTCAAGATCACCTTTAGATGCTATAAAGTAAAATTTTGGGGGTGTTCCCACGAGATTTTTCATTAATTAATTTAAAAAAAAACTAAAGACATTCAGAATCTATTATTGCAGGGTTATGACTTTGGGGCATAAAGCTTTCAAATAACAAAAAATCCCCAAAACTAAACTTGGGCTTTAAGTTAACTGTTTCATATGTTTTTAGAATCATATTTTCAATTGAACTACAGATGTTTTTTGTAGTGTATGGTTTGGAAAAAGTCAAATGGTGAATCTCTGCAAGATGGCACGATTCATCAGGTCATTTGTCAAAACTCTATGAGAAAATCTTACAGTGCAAGTTGTATTATTGATGAAACTTTGAATGCTTCTTTTTCAGGAGTGTGAGATGTCTTCATTTTACCAAGATTGTGAATATAGAAGAGGGAAAATGTGGAAGAGGATATCAAGGAGTCAACATTGACAATAACACACATATAAAAAACCCCAGAGGTTTACATGTTTTCAGACAGACCCTACCAACTCAATTGTGGGCTAACCTTGTGTGTATTGATGATTACTAGTATCAGTCACTTTAGCACAACTCTTAATTACAAGCCAAATGTCATGATTTTTGTTTCAGGAAGACGGCAAGAGTCAAATTGTATTGAATGTCACCTACAATGTACATTTATTGCAGCCCCCCCCCAAAAAAAAAATAATAATAATAAACCCACCCCTGAACAAAAATATGATCAAGAGGGTATGGGCGTTTGAAAGAATTTAGTTCAGTGGTTGCAATACAACAACTGTATTGTTATGAGAGATACACCCATATTACCATCTGTCTACATCAATTTGTATACTTTCAAGTTTCTGCTGTAATGCTCCTTTTACAGTGAAGATTTCTAGATTGCTACTAAGATTATCTTAATGTTGTTTTGTCAATGAAATGTCAATAATTGATGTATTCTTAAATCTCAGTTATACAT
This sequence comes from Eucidaris tribuloides, assembly GCA_001188425.1. Classification (NCBI taxonomy): domain Eukaryota; kingdom Metazoa; phylum Echinodermata; class Echinoidea; order Cidaroida; family Cidaridae; genus Eucidaris; species Eucidaris tribuloides. Next base: position 123,870 of record JZLH01S0181974.1, on the reverse strand, counting down.
CAGTCTTAGTAATAATATGATGTTCTTCCACAGGGGCATACTGGGCCTGCATGACTAGTTTCTATTTGTTGCTCTCTAATGGAGCCAAAATCCTTAATCCCATTAGTCCCATACAGATTAACTTTTGTGTTTTCTTTAGTATGGGACATATCAATTTCTAAGCAATCATTTACTTTCTTCATGGTCTACAGTTTTGCAACACAATGGTAAACTGGAACTGAAACCGTTGTTTTTGGCACATTTTTTGCCATTGTAACAAATCTACAAGCTATAATCAAAGGTTTCTCTCTAAGGTTAGATCAAAGTATGTGACCGAAGTCAATGTTATGACAAGGGGAATTGAGTCTAAAGACTTCCTTTTTGGTAAAAAATCTCATGGAAGATCCCCGTTTTTCTAATTTTTTCTGTCTTTGCCACTTCATAAAATGAAAGTGCGAGATCTGTAAATATATTGAAGATGAGGATATGTAGTGGGAAATCTGAGGATTCTAAAAACGTAAAAATCAAATTTTATTGGCTAGGAGAAGGCCCGCGGAATTGGCAAAAACCAATCACAGACACCATTTTCTCTCAGTCAAAAATCCACGCAGTCTTTATTATTATGCGTTCGAGTGTGAATGTGAACAATGACAGCAGTCCGTCGCTTCCCTCCTACACAGCACGATGTGAGAGCAGTGATGCATGACCTGTGCGAAACCTCGTATTTTTCTGCGCAAAAGAGGATCGTTTTCTGTTAAGAAATTGATATGATGTAACTGCCCAGGATTAAGAGGGTTAATCTCAGTACAAACAGCCTGAGTCTTTGTTTTTCCACAGGGACAAGTAGGGCCCGAGGGCCCTCCTGGTGAGGCCTGCACGGACACCGGTACGGGAA
>JZLH01S0181974.1:98747-119557 GCA_001188425.1 Eucidaris tribuloides | reverse complement strand
TTATCCCAAATAAAAGTTAACAAGTCTTCACTTATGTTAGTTTTATAGCCTTAATCTATAATACTCTATCCTTAACTATCCATCAATATATATTTTTATTACATCATAATGTATTATTACACTGAAAACTAGTTTAAAACATGTATATATTTCACCGACTGATGGCTATGTCATGAGCGTCCTCACGACCACCTTCAGGTTCACCCCCGACGAGTCATACAAAGACTTTTAAAAATATGCCTCCTGTTTTTAGCAGGTACTTGCATTCTATAATGAGAAGTTGTTATGATAACATTTCTTTTATGAAAAGAAGTGAAACAGAATGGTTTCAAAAGTACTCATATAGTGTTTTATTGAACAATTTTCATTGGCACACACGAATATTAGCTTTATATTAACAAATTAAACAAACATAGTTTTTTCTTGGAACTGACTCATCCTTACTTGTATATATGCAGACTGAATCCATTATGGTTTCATGTGAAATTAAAGACATAAACTACACATTGGTGAGCTTCATAAAAAAAAATAAACTTATATTGACCTTATACATAGTATCTTACCGGTACAAATAAATACCTAGAATATTATACTTAGTGGTATTATGTTCCACTGCAAATATGCATATAAACTCATCAATGAAATTTCATCGTTATAAAATAGCCTATCTAGCCTAAACATAAAGTAAATGGATAAATGACATGTGGAATCGCGTCAATCACTCATAAATTTTTTTCATTTTTAAACTTAATCTTCAATTTTGAATACAACACTTTTTTCAAAAGACTTCATTGTTATAGACTATTCAAAGTACACTTATACATCAATGAAGATATTATGTATGTACACTTTTTTTTTAAACTGTGGACCAAATAACGTCAAATTTGTATGTTTTTCCAGGTCACACGACTGTTATGAAATCATCTGGTATGTCAGTAGTATGCTCGCTCATGCTATCTCAACATCCTGGGAATTCATTCATCAGAATTACGTAAAAACTACGAACAGTCAATGCTGTAAAGCCAGGTTCTGATAATCATCAAAGAATAACCCCTTTGTTGAATTTCATTTGTCAGGGTACTACTACGGTAGTGGACTGAGGGCATCCAGTAAATAACAATTCAAAATATTTTTTGATAGCTGAAGTATGCATATAGGTGATCTACATATGGACATAATAAAACAACTTTTTAATAAAAAAGCTCTTGGACATGTCTAACACTTCCATAACGAATTGGAATTCCTATACATGAATAACTATTATAATATTCAGAGTATGAAAGCAAGTTTAAATAGCTAGGTTTAACATCACAGTAGAGTCTATAATTGTTCAATTAAGTAGTTTTTTCTATGAGAAGTGGGCAGGATTTTAGTTCGTGATTCGAGTCAACTGTATTTACGATTTTTAGACATTTTCTTTAAACGCACTAAATAATTTTGATATACATTTTTCAGCGTCTTTTACCACCTTATATCAAGACATATGGTATGGGAATCATTTTGTGACTGATTCAAATATTTGTGTTTAAAATGTAGTAATTTAATGTGATATTCGATAACTAACCATTATAACATGTCACAGTCATCTATACCTAGACATATAACAGCTGTTTGGCAAAATACTATTTCAAACATATCAAGTTGTAAAGCTTCTAAAATGAATACTATAATCTTTATATTACCATATCTATACACTCATAATCTCATGAACATAAACTAGTACTTTTCTTCCATATAATCATTTTTCTTATATTCTCTTTTGAGACTTAATATGTAGAGAATCATACTTTTTCTAATCTATTCTATTCGATTTATATTATTTGATAATTATAGAAAGATATTTTTTTTTAAATAAATATTAGTAATAATAATATTAATCATTAATATTGAGAGTCAATAGATTTAATAATTGAAATTTTGATATATATTATGTGATCAATTCACTCATCTATCAACTTATTTCTCTCTAACATCACTCACCCTCACATAATAATCAAGTACACAATAACTCTCCATAATTTTCCCACTTCATTTTATTAAATGTGTGTGCCAAAATACTGTCTCAGAACTACATACCATTTACATCTAGCTGACATAGCTATCCAATACATACTACTACCACTGTTGATTTACTTTTATAGGCTGTGTGAGTGTGTTTAACGTTCCACTTCAGTAACTTCTACATACTTTCACATCTGTGCTTACTTATTTATAATGCCTTCAATAAACCCTTCATTGCTATATCTAGTCTGATTCCGTACTGAGCTAATTATAACTAGATGATGTTAAATAAAGATTTAGAATTCAAAACGTTGATCAGAAATAATACAACATTACATTTAGGAAATGAATGCAATTTTACATTGAATGAGGTTGATGGCAATATTTCTAGAATTACTAATAATTAAACGATACAGTGTTAATTAAATATCAGAAGCTCTCGATTGGGTACATGTTCCGTTACTGTTTTAGCAGTTGTTTGTAGACAGAACGAGGAATGTCCATTTTTTCAGAGCTTTTGGAAAAAGAGAGTCGGGAGGCGGATACTGATTTTGTATTTGATTTTTTAGAGAGTTTCGTTTTAATTTGATAGTGTGTTCATTGTTTACCGCACATAAACGACACAATAATCTCTGTCATGCATGACGCTAATAAATTCCATGGTACCCACTAACAATTTTGGATGACTTTATCAATACTATTGTCTCACCAACTGCAGGCGGCTTATATGGTTTATGTCAAAGTGGTCGCGGGATCGAGATTAAAGCTATATCATGTACATATGCACTTAGGTGACAATGATGTGCAATGCCCATGTGTGGTTATTATATAGAATGTCCGCGCTTGATCTGCAGAAGTGTAAGGTAAAGATGCTGTCGTCCGACAAGGTTGGAAATCCTAGTCAGATTTGCGTTGATTTGACTGTTCGGATAATTTTTGGAAATGAGCTATAGAGTATTTTGGTGGTAGTTTCGCTTTCATGTTGGAAGTGAAATACCGCTGTGTGTTGTTGTTTGTATTGCTGGTTGGTTGTTAGGCGAGGAGATAGTAGTTGTTAAGCTGTTTTGTGTGTTAGTTGTGCTGATCGCGTGTGTGGTTGTGACGACTCGGTAGAAGCGTGGGGGAGCGCCGGCGGGGTTATGATCTATTGATGTGGAAGTGTTGATTGTTCAACTTGTGGGTGTGGGTAGCATTGATGTGATTGAGATACATAGTGAGGAGATACGGTGATCATTTCAAGATGAAGTGACATGTAGAACAGCATGGCAGTTAAAAACAGAGAAAAGAAGGTGCAAGATTCGGCGTGATTAACTATTTGAACAAAAATTACTTATGTCATTAGTGAGTGTATCTATTGGTTTATGAACAGTCGTTACCGATTGCAATATTATTAAATTTATTTTATATGATAAATCAGTATTATTAATTTACTTTCTGGTGTGCTTGAAGGTACAGGGTTGCACGGTGCGATACTGTGCGTTAGGCCCAAATTTAAGGTGACCTTGGTGTTGTGGGTGATATTGAGACAGTAGGGTTTAGCATGTGAGATATATTGTTAGCCGGGGTGTGTTTGGTGGTGTGGTGTGTGTTGTTGTTGGTGGATGTTCTGGACCGGGTGGGGTGTGGTACGAGTTGTGGTATTGGGAGTATAGTATAGTGTTATGTATAATGTTTAAGTGCGTGATTCGCGAGATAAAAGGATCCATCTACAATATTTTGTGGTTTGATTGGATTACGTCATGCTCACTTTAAACACCACAATGTCAACGCTTGTGGGAACATTGCGGCTGAAGACATTGTCATGTGAATTAAAAACTAAAATAACACAACACTTCCATTTCTACCAACATCACCCTCTGTACAAAATTTAATAATTACAGAGTAAATTGTGTTGTGCAGGGCTAGACACAGGATGGTATGCATACCCCCGCTCACAAGTGATATACATTACGATATTACCCCTTTAATAAGTATATTTCTAACATTATGTTGATTTGTAGTACTTATCTATATTTTATTGTTTGTTACTATTAATATCGTTATTTTTAGTCTGTTTTTCCGCTTATACGACTCATATCTCTAATCCCTAAAACTTTTTTTCTGCCATACCATCTTAAAAAATGATACAACATACAGTTATGGAAATAAACGCGTGTTGGCATACAGCTGCAATTGGCTGACATATGTCTTATAATTCCAACATTTTCCATCAAATATTATTTTTAAAAGAAAAAAAAAACACACATGGGATTTGCGAGACATTGTTTCATTAGATGATATTTAGCCTTACGTGAATATTTCTTTACAAGAGTGAAAACTTTGTCTTCAAAATCTTATCAAAGCACAATGCCCTATACTGCTTTTCTATGAAGTTTTTTTTTAAGTAGTCTGTTTAATGTGCGTGATAGCGAGTGTGTGCATATTATGAATGTACAGTATTTTTGCGCTAGCCTACTTTGTTTCATTGAAATAAGCACATTCGTCACGTTACATAGTCAATTACTATAACCGCCCTTTCTGCTTAAACATATTGCTAACTCTTTTCCCAAGCGCTGTGCCGACCTGCGGGAAATACATAATCAATAATTTTATTTTAATGTGGTTCATTAATTGTATCCATTCTATATTCGCTTTTATCTCTGGTGTTGTAATATTACCACTACATTCCTTGCTTACGGCATAATTTGAGGAGGGGTTGGTCGAATGAACATTTTTGGAAAATTTAATTTCAAAACAATTTGATTTGTGCCATTTTTTTAACACAAATCCATCAATCATTTTGACTACTTTAGTCTTTTATAATGTCTCAACCTTTTCGAAACAAAACCGGGAAAATTTTTCCAATTTTCTAGTAAAGTCATTATAAGTTTTATGTGCCATTGCAAATAAAAATTTCTTGTTGTCCTAATTAATGATGTAAATTGTTGTCATGTAGCCGCTTTTCATTGCGTTTATTTAGTGGTGGCCAACGACACCAAACTGAAATAGACATCGAAAATTGGAAAAGGATTTTGTGTGTTATTTTTTATATGATATCAACAATCCTTGGTTTAATGCAAGAAAGAATATTTATTGAACCGAAATCTTTCAAATTTTCTATCGTTTTTTTCCTTCTACATAATCTCCCACCCACTCTATTAATGCACGATTTTAATTTGCGCTTCGCGCGACGAAGTTCATAGGCGGAAATTCATTCTTACTACCTTATTCACCCCCCCTTTTTTCGGTTATCATTTATCAGGCCTATTATGTATCATACATTTTTTCTTTTGCTCTTGGTGCCTTTATCGATCATTCGGAGCAATGATTATTTCGGTGAATCCTGCTGAAGATCTTCATTTTTGATTCTTAATTGGTTTTTTATTTTTATTAAACAGCTTTTCTCTCACTCAAGAACTGTTTCTTCTCCTCCATTTTTATGTTTTGCTATGTCTCATTTCACGTGATTATCTTCTTGTGTATTCGTCCACTTATTTTGTTTTTTGATATGTCATGCTGTGTGCAGAGGTTTCGATCCATTTCTCCGAGATTTTTGGAAAATGTCAAAATTGTTTCGGCTGTGAGGCTACAATCTTCAGCGCTGTCACACAAAATTTGTTCTTAATTACGTATTTGTTAATATTACCACTTTTTTCATGTCCTTTAAAATTGTTTAGCTTCTATATTGTCAAATTATTTTTATCAACTCCTACAATGATACCTATTATTTTTTTCCATATAGCTTTTTTATGCTTAAAGTCTTTCTCTTAGTACATGTTTAATGTACATCTTTAGGTAACTAACATACGCTTATTCATGAATTTCTTTTAATTTTTGATATGCACTGTAATTGAGAGTAAAATCCAAATTTGTTTGTATGTGGTGTATGGGTTTATTGTGCGTGTCGTCGCTTTTGTGTCATGTTGTTGTATTTTGAAACATGCATTTATCACCCAGTATCATCCACTGTCATCTACGTGCAGGTGTTTAACGTTATCTAGCTCGCTGGTTTCCTGTGTGCCAATTTGATTAATTTTCTAGTGCCAACTCCGTTACAAATATTCTTAATAACTGTTGATATTAAATGGCATTAGTATGTTTATTCCATATCTTTCCATTTTCTTCGAGATGGTCTAGAAAGCTTATTGTGTGAAATTATCAATTTTCGAAACTTTATTTATCGACAATAAATGCTTCTCTAATGTTTTGCACTAATGCTAAGTTGTTCCTTGTAACTATATTATTCTCGCAATTATTACTTATAATTATTTATATTTACTGGGTATGTTTGTTCATATCTGTCAATAGTGTGGTTGAATGTATGCTGAATGGAAATGACGTCGTTGTTTTGTTTTAAATTTATGAATGTGCAAGATACTATGTTTGTGTCTCTCAGATTGTGGTGTTTTTGTTCTTCCGATAGATATGGGTATGCAGATTGGTACTTTACGGAATAAATTCTTCGATATGTTTTAAATTAGTAATATGGCTGAACGGCACTCTATTAAATTTTGTAAATCTCGCGAGTTTAGAAAACTGTTGATGCATGCTAGATTTCATTTCATGGTGTTAATAATAACCTTGTATGACTGTAACTTTAATGTTACTGATGATTAGTATGAGTCCGATCTAATTGGACTAACGATGTGTACTAAAAATTGGATTAATTGCATATCCTTGAATATGTCTTGGATCTAATTTGAGTCGATACAATATCACAATAGTCAATCTTCATAGTTTTAAATTTGTCATTAAAACCAAAAGTTTCTTTGACCTTAATGTGCGTACCACTAGCGTCTCTCATACATATGTCATCGCACGTCTTGCAACCATGAGCACTTATCCTACAATAGTATTATGAATTGTGTTTCTTTTTTCAGCTTTAATGCATATTTCATACGTTCATTGCACTCTTGCCGGCAAGTAAAATTTACATGGGCAAAAGTTAAAAGTCCGAAAATCGTTATACTAGTGTAAAAGAGACTAAATTTGTCTATATTCTTATCTAAATATATAACAAAAATAATATTTTCTTATATTTTTTTCTTAAGTAAATATACTTAATCAAAATAGTAATACATAGAAAGTTCAATTATCATTTATGTTTAGATCTATGATACTATTATTTCAGAAATTATTTTTTCATAATACAATACTTTCTATAATCTATATGTACTTTTTAAATTAAATAATATTTATAGCTTTTGCACCCCAGAATTGAAATACAAACTTCAATATTAGTGCGTTGCAGAAATATCTTTATTTTTTTTTATTATGTTTATTGTTGGGCAGTCATTTTTATTTTGAGCAGTAGTTAGAAAGTCGATGTATAAGTAGTTATATGTATGTATTCAAACCAAAGAATGTTACCCAATAGTTGCTTATTCTCTTTTAAAATACTAAGTTTTTTCAGTAAAAAAATATTACATTTGGAGCTATAATAATTTATTTTTATTACTTTGATGAAGATAAAAATATGAATCATCTTTGCCACATAAGTATCAATCTCATTTAAGTATATGTGATCAATTTTAATTAGAAATATTAACTATTAATTCTTTATTAAATATAATGTATTCTAATTTGCATATACAATATATCTTCCATTTTATATCTCGAATAAAATTTATAACAAATATCGTAACCAATTATTCTATTATCTATCCTCTGACATTTACTGAATTTAATATTTACTGCTCAAATTCAAACGACAGACCTAATACATACATATAAATTGTGTATGGATTTTTAATGCGTATAAAGATATCAAATATACTCTTTATCATTATTGCTGCCCAATTGAAAGAATTGGCATCTCAATCGTGACAATTAAATGCAAGTCAATTATATCATGATCCATGGTAGACCGTTGACTTAATGTATTCATATGTTGACAGCGGATTAATTATGGTTGTAGACCATGGTGCGATGTAGTGATATTGGTTAATGGGCAAGCCCTCAGGTTTTCTTCAAATAGGACATATATCAATTTGCTCTAACATTAACACAAAAATGTGAATTGGATTAAGGCAATATAATTCTCATTATAAACTGCATTGCAAGTATCTTATACATATGTATTTTTATAGCCATATCTTCTTATATTCATTGTGCTAAACTTCACGCGTCTTTATCATAATATGTATACTACACCTAGCCCAATATAAGATACACTTGACTTAAAGAATTTTCATTATCCAACTTCCAGTTTTGCGGTAGATTCTTTTATTCTATTGAAAGCTTTATGCCCCAAAGTCATAACCCTGCATAATATGATACCTCTAATGTGTCTTGTACGAACTTTTTTTTATTTTAATAATGGGAAAAGAATACATTTGTTGTTTCAGACACCACTCAAATTTTCTAATATATAGCCTTCAATTAAGGTACTATAAATGATTTTTCAATGCTAAGACATGATTGGTTATATACTCATACTGAAATAGAGCATGACTTACTTTGTGATTGCATTTTTTTCCAACGAATGTGAATGTAATAACTCTTCTCTCAAATTATGTATTTTTTCCATGTTCTTTCTTTTATTTTTAAATTACATCTATGCAAAATCGTGGGCCACAGGGCAATATCATAACCTAAACTGCCATACTTAGTATAGTTGCCCATACTTTTATCATTACAATCTACTAGTACGGTTAAAGCCTTCTTTTGATTGATTCATAAATACCTCATTTGCATAGAGCTTGCCCAGCGTGAAATGCTTTATTCATATAACTCATAAGGAATTGCTAGCTCTGCGATATTCAGTGTCAAACCATGCTCTTTTCACAGGATGAAGCTCTTATATACTACTAGTAACCTTAACACCCCTATATCTTCCTACAGTCCGCGGCTGACTAAGGAGGCTAATAATAGTATCCCTCCCAGACAATCATATGTTAAAAACGTCCCCTTCGAACAAAGTTCCACCTGTCTACAAAGTGCGACCCATTTCTCTCTTGCTATCCGTGCATGGAATGTCTCTTTTTGATAACAGCCTTCTCACTTCTAGCTTTCGCTATCTCTCTCTTACTGATAGTGAATATTGGTCTTGAAATATTGTTTTTTTGGCACATTAGCAAATTCCTGTTCAGTTTCGAATTAAAATCATACATAACACCTGCCTTGCATTTTCCTAATCCATTTATTGAGATCAGCGGTTCGGCCAGTACTGCAATCTTTCCTTTAATTGATTAAGATCATATATAGCTCACTCAAAACCCTATGCCTAGGCTCTAGAAAACTGAATCATGAAATACGCTTCCTATATTACAACCATTGTCTATTACTGTGTCTTGGATATAGACTATCTTTCTTTTATACCCAATTAGTATGTATTTACTAATATGATTGTCGGCATTTTACTTCAATTTTCATTACAAATGATGGATAAATTACTTATTATTTAAATTTCTTTGTACTCTGATTTAACTTTAAAAAATATTTCATGGATATTAGTACTGATCGCATAGACTAGTGTACAGTCATGATAAATTTCATTCTCTGTAAATAACTAATTCAAACAAAACAATTCAACAAAAATATGTCACTCTCTCTGCAGAAACAAAGATAAATATACTATTTATCAGAAATTCATGTGACCAATAATACTATCATGAATATTAATTCCGATTCATGCATATTTCAGTTGAATTGTTAGAAATGGTCAAAAGTTAAATATATATGATCAACATCTAATCATTCATTAGCTGTATAATTTAAGTTTAAATATAAATGCAGCAAGCAATATATATATAAACTTTAAAGTATAATTAGAATACTAGCTTCATCTAATAGACTTAATTAAGATCTCAGAAGATTAATATATTTTCTAAATTTGAGCTTACAGATCTTTGATTTGAGTTTCCGTTCTCGGGCCTCTTCTTGCCAATTGTTGCAATTTTCCGTGCAGTCGCCGATCTACTGGGATCCGAATCTCAGGTGAGGGCCAAAGTTAGCCCGCTCCCCCCGGGCTATGCTATTTCAAAATATCCCGTTGTGCTGATTAGGTTAAAGCCTTTTCACCTTTATATGCTAAGTAATAATTTTGGGTGTTTCCACGAATTTTCATTATTAGTTTTTAAAAAATAAATCTAAAGACATTCAAATCTAATTATTGCGGTTATGACTTTGGCTAAAGCTTTCAAATAACAAAAAATCCCCAAAATAATTGGCTTAAGTTAACTGTTTCTATTTTTTTAGAATATTTTTCAATTGAACTCACAGATGTTTTTTGTAGTGTATGTTGGAAAAAGTCAAATGATTGAATCTCTGCAATATGACGATTTCATTCATGTCATTTGTCAAAACCTCTATGATGAAATCTTCAGTGCAAGTTGTTATTGTTATTTATTAACTTGATGCTTTTTTTCAGAGTGTGAGATTCTTCATTTTACCCAATTGTGAATATAGTTAGAAGAGGAAATTTGGAAGAGATATCAAAAGAGTCAACATTGACCATACACACTATAAAAACCCAGGTTTACATTTTCGACTACCTACTCAACTTCAATTGTGGTAACTTGTCGTTTTTGCTGATTACTATATCAGTCACTTTATCACAACTCTATTTACAGCAAATTGTCAATTATTTTTGTTTCAGGAAAGCGGCAAGAGTCAAAATTTCATTGAATGTCACTACAATTGACTTTTGCAAGCTCGCCCCTCCCCCCAAAAAACAAATAATAATAATATCCACCTGAACAAAAATTATGATCAAGAGGTATGGGCTTTGATAAGAATTTTAGTTCTCAGTTCTGGTTGTGTTCATACAACAACTGTTATTTGTTATGGAGATACACCCATATTACCATCTGTCTACATCAATTTGCTATTATTTCAAGTTATCTCTGTAAATGCTCCTTATTCAGTGAGATTCTAGATTTGCTACAAATTATTTATTTGTTTTGTCAATGATAATGTCAATAATTGACTGTATCTTACATCTCAATATATACATCATCTTAGTAATATATGATGTTTTTCCCAGGTTGCATATTAATATAACAATGAAATGATAGTTTCTATTTTGATTGCTCTCTAATTGGAGCAAAATCTTAATCCATTAGTTCCCCTACAGTCATACTTTTTTGTTTTCTTTAGTATTGTCATATCAATATTCTAAGCAATCATTTACTTTCTCATGTCTACGTTTTGCAAACAATCGTAACTGCGAACTGAAACCGTTGATTCTTGGCACAAGTTTTTTGCCATTTTACAAATATATCAGCTTATAATCAAAGTTTCTCTCTCAAGTAGATCAAAGCTATAAGTGACGAATCAATGGTTAATGACAAGGGTGAATGAGTCTATAAGATCTTCCTTTCGTAAAAAATCTCATGTGAAATCCCCTGTGTTATCTAATTTTTTCTTTTCTTTCCACTTCATAAAAATAAATGCCAATCGTAAATATATGAAGATGAGCTATGAGTGGGAATCTGAGATTCTAAAAACGTATAAAATCAAATTTTATTGGGAGTAGAACGCCCGGATATTAGGCAAAACCAACACAACCCTTTCTCTCAGTCAAAAATCACGCAAGTCTTTATTATTTATTGCTTTCTGAGTTGTGATGTAACAATGACATCAGTCCGTCGCTCCCTCTCTACACAGCACATGTGAGGCTAGTATGCCATGACCTGTGCCGAAACCTCGTATTTTTCTCCGCAAAAGAGTGATGTTTTTGTAGAAATGATATGATGTAACTGCCCAGGTAGATTAAGAGGGTTTACATCTCAGTACAAAACAAGCACTGAGTCTTTGTTTTTCCCATGTGACAAGTTAGCGGCCGAGGCTGCCCTCTCTGAGGCTCTGCACTGACCGTACGCGGAGTGAACTACATTACTCTGCCTCCTGTCATAAGGAATCAGGTACCTGAACGTCAGCTTGAATTGAGTATTCTGACATATTTGATCTAACCAATTCTCTCACCTATGACTTTGAACTCACAGCCGAATTTTAGCTGTCCCCGGCTTGCCAGGTATTCGTGTAATGCTCCCTGATGAAATGAAACCACTGGTTAACTTCAAAGTCCTCGGAGCAAAATCGAAGAGTAACGTGTTAATGTCTTTGACCTTTGACCTCGCAAGATATACTCCCATCTCACCATTCATCATTTGTATCACATCTTCATCGACGTTGACTGGCCTGATTCTGGACATCGTCCCCGCATCATTTTGTTTCATTCTTCATACTTTGACTCATTGACTGCATCCTGGATTTATTTTTTCACCTTTCGACTTGTACCTTATACATCTACGTTTGGCAGTAAGGTCCAAATTTGCACCAAGAAACATGATTTACATTGTTCTTACTCAATTTTGTTTTAGTCCTTGTTACAATCATGATCAATGTTCATGTAATCTTGTTTGCTGGGTTGAGCTTTGAATCAAATGACGTTTACTGGCACTGAAAGGGGGGGTGTCGGCGGATGGCGAGTTTTGCGGATAATTAAAGATCATAAGCTTATATATCCCGCCACAATCATCTTTCACGTTTGTCTATTTCGATTGACTTTTGTTGTTACACAAAATTGGCCTTGGGGAACCTGTATGTACGGTTTTCTGATGAGTGTATAATAAGCTGGGTTCCTTCATTGTCTTGCACTTGCTTGCTTCCATTTACTTCAATGTTAATGGGTCATAATGTTAGGCGATTTAATTTATTCTGCTTGATGTTACGACTTGCCATATTTACTGGTTGTGTGATTGGTAATATGCGTCTACGTGGCCATGCGTGTAGTCAGACTGAATTAAGAGACATATTGCAGAAGGATGTATCTGCATCTACGTAAGTGGTTGACCTGAGGTTTGTTGTGAGGTTATTATATTTCAAACTGATTCTTCAAGATCATTAGTGGTCTTGGTCTTGGTCTTGATCTTGAACCCAAATCATAATGCTTCAGAAGTAAAGTCATAATTCATATATTTTTGGTCATGGTAATTACGACCTTTGTTCCTAACTCCACCTCTGGTATTTGGACACCCCACTTGTAAAGGAGATCTCCAAAGACAAAGAAATGTAACGGACACATTTTGTCACTTGTTTCCTTTCATTGTATTATTTCAGTATTTTTGATCGTCATTCTCTCATTGTTCTACCTTGTCATGATTTCCACAGCATACTCACCCAATCTCAAAACCAATGGATTATGTCTTGGTTCTCAGTAATAACTAAAATTGTGCTTGCGTGAGACGCTCTAGCATGTGATAGCCCAAATTTGACTAGAATACACTCCATTTCTGTAGTGTTTAATTTATTTTTCAGAAGTCATTTTGATGTAACACCCCTAATAGTTTTGGATAAAAATAGTTTTGGATAAACTAGAGTGCATCTCCTTTGGGTGAATGTTTGAAAATTACTTAAGTTTTCATAACACATTTACATGTAAGTTGCATAGATTAAAATTGGTATTATCACTTTGACATGCAGAGCCAATTTGTATGACATGAGCTGTCATACATGTACGTCTGTGATTAACCCCGGCTTGTTGCCTACAAGACTCTGTAATTCCCATAAAGTTAAAACAAATCCAGTCCCTTTAGCCAACAGGTTAACATCTCCTTCTGATTTCAGCCTTGTAATATCTCAATCATCCTACCCATCCTGATAATCTTTGCCATCCCTTGGTCTTTCCCAAACCTATTCATCTCACGGAGCCCTTCCCAATTCTTCGTATTCATATCCTGCCTTATTCCCCACTCTGGCGGGTCTATCCCTATTTTCCCGCATCCTCTTATCTTTGTGCATCCTCTTCACCTTTCCCCATTTTTACATTATCTGCTTCCATAAGGCCCTGTCACTTATTAGCGTTTAGAGTCAACGTGTGTCCAGCATATATGTTTTTTTGTCACGAAATTTTGGCAAAGTGCAAACACGCCCAAGAACGCTCAAGCACGCTCAAATTCCAGGTCAAAAAGGTGTGAAAACTAATGACCAACAAATGAAGAAGAAAAAAAAATATTGCTGTGTGTTCGCTATACTGTACGCAAACGTTACTCTATTACTCTAATGGTAGACTAGCGGCAAGAACATCAGACGGGCGCTTGGCGAAAGTCGATGGAAGTTGATCAGCACATGGTTGCACGCTCAAAATTTTGAACACGTCCAAAATCAAACGTCAGACAGTAGCATTCTTCAGCAAATCCCCCCGACCTTTGGACAAACAGCTAACTAATACAACGTATGTTTAACGTGTTACCAACGACTGATTATGTGCGCGAACATGCACCCAAATTTCTGAACACGTTAGACACACGTTGACTCTACACGCTGATGTGTGACAGTTCCTTTATCCTTTGTCGCTATGTGTGCGTTGAGCATTCGTTATGGCAAAGGATGGGGTGGACGTGTTTTGAACGAACGGTGGACGATTAAGAAATGAACAACATTCGTGTGGAACATTCAACAGCGAATACTCAATGAATACATAGCGTACTGGTAAGGACATTACGGCAAGCTCAAAGTTTTCCGAAATAAGAATTTGGCACCGGCGTAACCGACGACCCTTGGGCGCACATCTGACGAATACAACATATGTCAAACGTATTACTAACAACTGACAACGTACGCGAAATTTTCAAACACGTTAGGCGCACGTTGGCCCTGAACGCTAATGTGTGACAGACTGACAGGGCCCTTACATTGCTCTCCCACATTGTCCATCCCCCATCCTCCACCTTCCCTCTCGCTACCACCCTCTTTATCTTCTTTATCCCCTACCCTCTCTCTCCCTACTATCCTCCCTATCTTATTGAACTACCTATCCTCCCTATCTTATCTACTGTTCCTGTCCTTACTACACCTATGTCGTAACTCTCTCCATCTTCCACCCTCCCTCTCCCGACTGCATCCTTACCCTTATCTATTTCTCCCTATCACTTCTCCCTGTCTCTATTCATCCCCTCCCCATTCTCTTCTCCTTGCCTTTACCACATTCTCCTCCCTATGACTAATCATCTGCTCTGCCCTTGTCTGTCTCCTTCATGTTCCATTTCTTTTACCTTGCATCTTCATACACCCTCCATATCTTGTGTCCCCTCCCCATCCATCCAACCTTTCTATCCTTACCATCTCCTTCTTCATTCTCTCCATCCTCCACCCTAACTTTCATCTCATTCATTCTCTCCATCCTCCACCCTAACTTTTATCCTCTAACCCCTTTTCACCCTCCACCCTCTGCTCATCTTCCACTTCCTCTTCCCTCTCCCTACAACCTTCTCTATCTTCTCCCTATCCCTATCCTTACCTTCTCCTCCTCCACCATCCTCCATCGCTTTTGCTTCCATCCTTTTCTACCACCTATTCATATCCTCTTACCTCTTTCTATCTTTATCACCCCCTCCTCCATCCTCTCCATCATTCATCTTCCCTCTCCCTACGACCCTTCATATCTCTTCTACCTTTAAGTTCCCTCTCCTCAGAAGCCCAAGCCATCCCTCCTTCATCCTGTATCCATCTCCCACTCCCCCTCTCCCTACCACCCTCCTTATTTTCTCAACCTTGCCTACCTCAGAAGCCCTTCCCATCCTCACCACCCCTCCCCATCTTCTCCATCTCCCCACAACCCTTTATATCTTCTTTACCTTTCAGTTCTGTATCCTCAGAAGCTCTTCCTTTCCTCACCGACCATTCCATGTGCTCCATCCCACACCCTCCCTCTCTTTACGACCCTTATTTTCTCAACCTTTCCTACTTCAGGAGCCGTTTCTATCCTTACTCCCCTTATCTTGCACCCTCCATAGCTTCTTGAAATTTTCCCCAATAATTCCTTCTTCCTTTCCCTTCCCATCCATACTTTAGGAGTAGTAATCAAGATTTTAAATCTGGTTTTGTCCCGGATTATGGATTTTCCTCACTCTCAAAGCAATTGCCATTACCCCTCCCGCTCTCCCTCCTACTCTCCTCCACCACTTGCTTCTTCCACGTCTTCTTTGGTTGTCCCTTCCCCCTCAGAACGTCCACCTGAAACTCAAATGCCATTCTCAAAACATGATCAATGTCCCTTCTCAACACTGTCCATACCAATGTACTCTATTATTTTCGCCATCTGATCCACCACTTCTTCCAAACCCAACATCCGCATCAAATCCTCAGTCTTCTTCCTGTCCATCAGCTTAACACCACACTTCACTTTCACCATTGATCTCTCAGTCCTACTCCAGAATCCCCGTCTAATTTTCACTCAAACACCATGTCTCACTCCCATACGATATTATATCGCCAATCTTTTGCAGCTCCTATAAACCATTCCTTTAACTTTACCCATCCAAATCTTGCCCTTGCTGTGACAGCTGCACTACATCCTTTCCTATTTTCCCCGATATCCTTTCCATCATCCCTACCCATTTCCATCTGTTCTCTGTTCTCCTGTTTCTAACAATATCTCATAATGGAGTGATTGAAAAACAAATAAAAAACAAGGCAATGAGAGTTTCTTCATGGCTAGATGAATAAACTTGCACCAAAATTCCAGATCTCAATGTATTTGTTTAATGTTGGAGGGTGTTTGCTGAATTTGTCCATTGCTAAGGCCACTGTAACGCATATTTTGGGACACCTCCAGGCCATGTAACTGTGATCTGCTTTTGGCACATTGAGGCTCACGGCCCAAGATAAGATCTTAACCAAGCACTACCAATTATCTTTCTGTTCTGTAGGTCAGGAATTCAGGATAGTCTTCCTTTGTTCCCCTCCCACCATAATGATGTAGCTTAACTTGCCTCTAAGATTCTGTAATCCCATAGAGTTAACATGGGGCCAATGGGTTAAGACTTCACAAGTCTGGATGAGAAGGTTTCCATTTAGTCAGACCTGTGGGCCCATTTTGGCCCTGCAGTATGTCATCAGTATATTACAACTTCCATGTGTCCCCTCATTCAGTCTTGTTCTCCATATCACTCACATGTCACATCTGGGGCCTGTTTATAAAGCTGTTCGTAAGTTAGGCATGACTTTACGAACGACTGGTGATCAGTTCTTGTGCTACGTGATTAAGAATGTGATTAGAGTAGCACCCAAGAACGTGTTCCGGTCGTTTGTAAAGTCATGCGTAACTTTATGAACAGCTTTACGAAACAGGCCCCAAATAATATCATACATTTTTGCATCAGTTTACACCACATACCACAGAAGTGATGATGTTGAACTGGTTCAGTAATATGTGAGGACAATAGCCAAACGATAACTCAGTGCAGCTGCAGCTCTCCTATTGGTAGAAACAACCACCTGCAATGCACTGCACCTGGTTCTGCCATTGTCCACACATATTTCCGAACCAGAGTGACCTCACACTTTGGTACCCTATAGTCTTCTCTCACCACACACTCCCCCATTATCGATGTAGTCATCATCTTATATCCTTTCCATTTCAATTCAGATTTTAACTCCATACTTTCATTCTCGTGTAATATTTGTTCAGTTAGGTATCGTTGGCGAGTGTGAGAAGGCCATTAAAGACACAGGCTAACATTGTGGAGCTTCAAATTAAAAAAATGTCAAACTTTGCTACCTGAGCTGCAAAGTAGTGTTTAAATGGACAAAGAAACACCCTAAAATACAAACGTTTGGAAATTTATGCTCCCACTGGCAAGATATGAATGAATAAATAATTAGTACTGGGGCCGAGTACAAAATAGCCTTGGTCTACACACAGTAAGTGTATGGGATGAAATGGGCAGGTAAATCCAGTCAAATTACAATTTTCACTTTTTTAAAGCACTAAATAATCATTTTGAAATACAATTTTGTCAGGGCTTCTTTTTTAGACCTTATCAAAAACACTTGGAGCATGGAGGATTATGTAGCTCACATTTTTTAAAACTGTGGTCACTGTTAACCTGTGGCTTTAACTTTGTTCTGTTGACAACCAGAAGGGCGTTAAGACAATAGACTTTGTACAGCGATGGTGTCCTTCTGGTTCTCAAAAATTAGAAGTTGACTCTTATAGTGCCATAGTGCCAATATGCACCAGCTAATGCACACAGTATCCGTACAGCTGTAATACCTCTGGCATGGAAAGAGTTAATGGCCTTCTCACTCTCAACCAGCGATGTGCGACTGTATATTTCTTGATGACATTTCAGTATCATTTGTATAATATCATGGACTTGTGCCATTGGGTTTGTGTGTGATGCACACTTCCTAACATTAAAATCCCATCTCCTGATTCAGGGTAGGCGGATTTAAATTACGATTAAAATCATTGATTTTAAATGGTAAAAACAAAGAGAAATACCTCGAAATGGGTCAAGTGACAAACAGGGTAAAAAAAAATCATGAAAACATTAGCCTGTTGAAGACTGGACATGAGATATCTCATCTTGAGGTCTATGGAAAATGTATGTTAAAGCAAAATCATATCGTCTTCAATGGGTTAAGATTTGTTTTTGCTTTATTTTGAAGTTTAAAATGATGAATTGATGCACTTTTATCGAATCAACCTTTTTCCCATTTATAGGAGCCATGTTTGGTTTGATTATTTACAAACGTTAAAAACAAAGTGATTTAAATACTCGTAAAAATCTGATTTTTTTTTCTTCAAATGAATAAAGGATCAGCAACCCTGCTTCAGATCCATTTCTATCACAAGTGGGTATCATTTGTACAAATGATGCTCATTGAATGTGGTAGAAATTCATTTCAGATGTGTACATGATTGGAAAATGTACAGTGGTGTGCTAAATTAGTGCAACTTGACAACTGAGGCTTTCTGAAAAATAACAATTGTAAATACCTCAAATTACCTTTCCTTTCAAATCCTGCAAAACCTGGTAATTTCATGATGAAACTTCACTTCATCTCTTGAAAGTTTCCACATTGTGATATACCACAAAATAGTTCCTTTCAAGTGAAATATTATCAGAAAATTACCACATTCTGTAGGATTTTAAAGATAAGATTTAGTACTTGCAAAACAGCATAATTTGATTATGAACTGTTTTCAAACGTTCTGTGAACAGATGGTATTCTGAAAATGTTACTATAGTACAGGAGAGAGTAGTTGAAAACAATGGAACACTTTGTTTTTGGCAAATCCTCTACATAGATCGCTACTGCTGACAAAGTACTAACACAGAAATCAACATGTGGGACAATGTTAATTCTTGATATTG
Organism: Eucidaris tribuloides; assembly: GCA_001188425.1. Taxonomy (NCBI): domain Eukaryota; kingdom Metazoa; phylum Echinodermata; class Echinoidea; order Cidaroida; family Cidaridae; genus Eucidaris; species Eucidaris tribuloides. Next base: position 100,469 of record JZLH01S0181974.1, on the reverse strand, counting down.
CAACTGGGGGTTACGGAGGTGGAAACTTCACCTGTTTAAACTGCCAATCCTACAAGTATTTATGACATTTGAAGTGTAATGCAATTATGTAATATACTTTCACCTGGAAAGTAATGAAATGTGGAATTTTGATGAAAGATTTTCCATCATCAACCAGTACTCTAGGTCCTCTTTAAAAGAAGCGTAATTTGAGGTGTTCTATGGTTAACTGCAAAACGCTGTGGTTGCCTTGTTGCCTTACTTTCATACACCACTGTAATAATGGATGCTACATTGCACATTTCAGAATGGAATCTGGTTTTGTAATTTTCTTGCATTGTTCACTTGTTTGACTCTTGTCATCCCTGTGGTTATTTGAACCGTTTGGGGATGGCGGGAGGCATGTTATCACTCAGTTAACCCGTCACCTCTGGGAGCCTGTAAATCCCATAGAGTTAGTACAAGGAGATGTCCGGATCCAGCAGCCCATGGGTTAATGTTGTATTAATTTAGGGTTGTTAGGCAGGATCATTGGCCTCCCAGCCATAAGATGTTAACCCACTGCTTACTGGAACCTGGGGCGTGTTTCATAAAGCTGTTTGTAAGTTACGAACGACTTTACGCACGACTGGTGATACCATCTTATGCTACATGTAAATGCATGAGAAACTGACTAGCACCTACGAAAGTATCACCAGTCGTTCGTAACTTAACGAACAGCTTTATGAAACACCCCCAGGTGGTCTAAAGTACAAAGTCTATGGAGATTTACAGAATCATGTCATCAAAGAGTTTTAATGCAGAAAAAACACTCAAACACACTAGTGAAAGTTTGAGAAAAATAGTGCAAATAAGAATTAAGATATGGATTTTTGCAAATTCCAAGATCATTACAAAATTTGCGACACAGTGCCATTCACTGTGAACAACCTTTCATTTGTTTTGTATGTACAATAGTGTCAGTAAAATTATGTTTTCTCGAATATATTTTTGCCTGGACACACTTTCTCTACATGGGAAACCATGTGAAAAAAAATGTCGGTATGAACATGCGTAAGAGTATATAGAGGAAGAAAATGTTTCTTCACAGAAAATGAAATTCAGTAATATTTTGGGTACAAAACAAATGGAGGGTTGCTCATAACAATGCAGTGTTGCCAATTTGTATTGATTGTAAGAATTTTGAAAAATTAATAGCTGTAATACTATTTGCCAGATATTTCTCAAACTTTCACAGATGTGTTTCCTTGATTTTTCTGCTTCTTTTCAAAGCAACTTACTGTGGGCCTGGAATTTCCCTTTCAATGAACAATATTAAGTAGGGGAAGTATTGTAAAGACATTTTATGGTCAAACACACAGCAGTGAATATTTGTGCATTCTCTCTGTCAGCAGGGATGGGTACAGTCAGTTAATGAATTGATTGATTGATTGATTGATTGATTGATTGATTGATTGATTGATTGATTGATTGATTGATTGATTTATCAGGCATTCTTGAAGCTGGGTAGTCCTTTCATTTTGATGTACAACACTTAATCTGTTTTTCAAGGGTTAAACAAAATACAAATTTTTAATAAAAGATATATTACAATTTCCTTTTTCAATTACAATTAAATTGCAAGTTTGTTGCTATGGAAATTTCATTACAATTACATTTTATCTTCTTTATTACGTTTGCATTATTGACAATTACTTGAACAATTTGAAAGGGATATAAATCCCAAATTTATTTCAATTACCC